>JACXGI010006744.1:20565-40762 GCA_016801175.1 Esox masquinongy
CTCTGTAAGATCTTAAAAAAAAAAAAAAAAAAAAAGGAGTTTGGGGTTGGAAATGACCCATCATCTGGAAACATCTTCAGTCCTCAAGACCACACTCTGGCATCTTGGAAATCACAGACACTGCTTGCTCAGGGAAGTTGGACATTACTGTATAACTGCATATTAGCAGACACTCGAAAAGGCAATGTTGTTCTCATGTAAATCCATGAGTTACACTTTCAAGAAATAAAGGCGAAGCTTTAACATGCATTGACAAGTAGCATGAAAAAAGAAAACGCAACATATATAAAAAAGAAATATCAACAACTGTTTGAATTGTGATAGAGCATTGATAGTACTTATAATATGCTACCTTACTTATATGGCCTAAAGCCATCATTCTTCCCATACCTTGATTCTGAAAGTGTACTGTGCAATCAACTGCCAGGTATTTCATTTGAGATAGTTCATAACAAATACGTGGTTCCAAAATAAAAGGTTTGGCTTTAGATTATGACAGGGTACTGTTTAGTTAATAGGGGTAGATGTAGACTCCACGGCACCTGTTCATTTACATGTATTTTGGAAGGGCAGATGGTCAGTGTAAATACATACTATACATATACTATCCACGTGTAATGTGTAAGTTGGGTGTGTGTTGCATGAACAGATGGGAGCTCAGTTTTGCTTTGGTGGTAGAGAGAAAGGTGTTTCTCCTCCCTCTATTTTCCTCTCTCTCTGACTCATTACCCTGGTGGCTCAGTCTTGGCTCTTCAATCTTGTCTCCTGCTGCTGTTAATAAACCTGGAGGACAGAGAAATCAACGGGGAGGAACATTCGTTAGTAATGCACTCGCTGTCACACACACACACCTGCTCAGAAAGACAAAGGCATCAGTGACAGAACAGACGGAGGGACCTTCCCACTCACTTTGTTTTGATGCAAAAGAGAAGAGACCAGTAATCACAACACTGTGGACAGAACCAACAGCGGTGTCTCGGCTCACCTTTAGTTTGCAGTATGGCCAGGCACACTGTACTGCATAACTTAATACTTGGAAAGAAAATCAGAAAAAATAAAGAACGAAAAAACCAACCAGCCATAAGTCCTGATACAGTGTGTGGACGTGACGTCATGCCACGGTGGGGTTGTAGACATAGCTTCTAGTTTAAGGGTAAAAGAGGCAAGGAGGGATGTGGGGTTGCTATGCGTGAGCGAACCTTCAGCTACGGTACTGACCTCCTCCATCAGCCTGTCCAGTTTGTCTCCGTTCTCCCACAGACAGCGCTGGACCCAGTTGAGCACCTTGGAGTAGAGTTTGCCGTTGCTGGGCAGGCTTAGGTTGTCTTCGAGCATTACTTCTAACTGCAGATACAGACGAGACCAGTCAGAAGAAATGCCCATGTCGACCCTCGCTAGGTTCAATACTGCCGGACTTGTCCTTTGAAATCCTGTTTCATTAATGAACCATCATAACAAGACTGTTACAGATATGAGTGATGCGTTCTACATTGAACTATATATTATTCAATTAAAACCAGGAACAGTGAAATTAAGAGCTTCTGCAGCACACAAGTAATAGGGACGTTTATTTGGAAGCTGAGTAACCCAGTTTGGTTACACCCAGTGGTGTAGCAGAGGCAATATGCAGACACCCAAAGCATTTAGGGAGGCACTGATTTATCTGCCAACAATAAATATCAGATGATTTTAGGCAAAAAATTTCAAATTGTCAATTGGCCTACAGATATTTCGGCAATAGACAGGCAATTGTGTGCTCTGTGGCTAGCTAACGTTAGCTAAAACTATCAAAGTCTCTGAAATGCTAATGTTAGCTCTGTGGCTAGCTAGCGATCTGCATGATTTGTGTGGCTAGCTAATGTCGTGGAAATTATCCCAAATTATGGAGAAAAGTCTGAATTACTCAAATTGAACCTTTATTTCATACAGCAATTGCAGGAAACAGCAGCTAGGTTAAATCCAACACACTGCTTCTAGAATGATGTTCGAACCCTGGTTAAATAGGAGTCACCCAGTGGGTCACCCCCCTTCCCAGAGGTGTCACCTCAGGGGGTCACCGCCTTCTCAGAGACCTTGGGCTTTCCCTTTGCAGAACAAAAGGGAGCTTTTCCACTGCATGGTACCAGCTCGACTCTGCTCGCCTTTTTTGCTTTTCCACTGGCCAAAAGTTGGGATAGTACCTGGTACCAGATACCTTTTTTAGTACCTGCTTCGTCGAGGTTCCAAGCGAGCTGAGGCGATACCAAAAGGTGATGTGAAAACACGGAAGACTTCTGATTGGACAAGAGTGACGCAAAGCGTGTTATCCGACCAGTGTCATAGAATGATTTTATTAGGAGTCCTTAGATTGATATGGGTTAATTTCAGTGCCAGTGCATGGGGCTAGACTCGTAATTTAAACGATTGTATTTTCCCAAAACTCTTCTCGGTTTGGACCTACGCACTTGCGTTCAAATCAACTCGTTATCCCCGTGAGACCCACAAACGCGCTGTTTTTGTAACCTACAAAAGGAGCTCGTCTTTTTCCTCCTCTGGGTTTTTCTATAGGCTAACTGGCATACATTGCACTGGTCAAAGTAGTAGTGTCAAGCCAAACAGAAGCAGCCTACCAAGCTTTCTAACCATGTTAGCAGTCTGCAATGTATTAAGACCGAAGTTACTGCTCACGCGTGCTTCCTCGCTACTACCGGTATAACGTTGCCTTGTGTACAGTAGGCTACTCTTGAGTCAGTCGGCGTGGTATTGTAGCCGGCAATTAAAGCAATTATTTATACCTTTTAATCGAGATGGAAGGGTTATGTAGGTTGTTTTAAATGTGTTGGTGTTGAGATGTTAGGTGTATACACTTAAGTCTAACAGAACATTGCAGTTACGTTATCTTTTATACAGCAGGGCGATAATTCTATTCTACTTTTTCACTGTTTTTCAAACAGGGTCTGTGACCATGTTATCCTGATTTAGTTTACTTGTGATTTGCCATTTTACGTACAAAGCTTGTCAATTAAAAATAAAATTGGTATTAGGTGTACGATATCTCCATTGTTGTTCCCGTGTGTCGCGTTGGAGGTGGAGTCAGGGCAGTTTTCCTGTGATGTCACTATAGGCTGGTACAGGGTACTATCTGCGGTGGAAAACCAACCGAGGCGAGCCGTGTAGAGCCGAGTCGAGCTGGTCCCATAAAATGGAAAAGCTCCCAAAGCGGGTAGAGTCGAGGCGAGTAGAGTCGAGCCGGTACCATGCAGTGGAAAAGGTCCAAAACAGCTTAACAACTTAACAGTTTCCTCTGTCCCTCTGACCAAGCCATCTGTCCAGTTCATTACTTCCTTGGTTGCCCCAAGAAACAACAAGATCCCTTTCATGATTTACAAGCCATAAACAAAGGCCTGTTGGTCATATATCCTTTTCCAAACTAACACTAGGTAATACTAATCATCTCAGAAAACAGTTCTGTGCAATGTTTTGCTAACAACATTTGAATTGCTAGCCAGCTACCTGTATGAGCGGTACTATTCATGTCTCAAATGTGTTTCCACAGGTCCTAGGTGTGATTACAGTCACCGTCTCACGTATGAGCACATTTAGACAAATCCAAAATGCCTGATTTAGCCATTTTTTACACGTCCCCTTAGCTCATTTAAGGCTTATACTGTACAATACAACAATATTGTCTGAAATATGATGTTGATGAAAAGAGTTCCCAAAAACCTAAATATGAATTAAAAGGTAGCCCAGGCCAAACTGGTAAAATGATTTTACTATTACAAACAAACCAGTGAGTTTATTAGGCAGACTGTACCATCAACAGTGCTACAGAAGCACTGTCCAACAGCCGATTCCCAGGTCTATACATTAAAAAGTGTAACAAACTCTCCCTCCAAAAAAAACAATGCCAAGATGAGTTACTCAAGATCTATGAAGTTAATTATTGTACAGCCTCAATTAAGTAAATTAAGTTAGTCCTCCCTTATACTGTAAGATTTATATAACACCAACATACATGTTTCTTAGTAACAGCAACTTGCTGATTTGACTTGTGTTCTGGAGTTAGAAGAATACATTACATAATATATACAGACTGGTTGGTGGGCCCTGTACATTGGATTACCATTAGGATGGTTGTGGCAGTCCCAGAGAGTGGGGAACCATTGCCAGACCTATTGCTCAAAGAGGGCTCACCTTTAGGCGAGGGAGTTTTAGGAAGTCCTCCTGCTCCGAGACCTCCAGCAGGTGTTCCTGGATGTAGGCGTCAATCTTGGCGAGCACACGGCCATCTCCCATGCAGCTGGCAAAGTTACGGAAGGAAATGGCACTCTGGGAGTCCATCTTAGACAGTAGATAGTCACCGCAGATCTGACCAATCAGAGAAGTGTGAAACTGAACACCGGGACTCCATTAAAAAGTACAGTTGGGAATATCAGTACTTGAGGAAGACTACCTGCTTGACCCGTTCCATTTTTAGCTTTTTGGCGGCAGAGTAGACCTCCTTCACCAACTCCTTGTCTGCCTTCAACCTGTGAGACAACAGTCAGTTAGTGAGCAGTCCAATGAACATATTGAAACCAGGGTCTGGGTCATTAGTGAGGCCAAGGCTCCCAGAAACAATGTCTAGGACTCTGACTCTAGGCCTGGTGAGCAAAGGCGTAGTTTGGGATACAGAGGTCACGGTACTTACTGGGCTGTGTAGGCGTAGTTCAGAAGGATCTCCACAGCCTCTGGGTCCAGGTCTTCGAAGGTGACATGGGACACGCCGTGAGGTTCAAGGTCACTGTTGAAGATCTCGAACAGGTAGGGGCTACAGCAGGCCAGAACGGCACGGTGAGCCATCAACTCATGACCGCATACCTGCAGAGGACATGGATCAGAATTCAGGGATTTAGCAGTGATCATAGTTCGAAATATGTACACGGACGCACAGCAGTGTTCTAGAAAATTAGCTTTTAGAGAAGGACGGCGAGCGGTGAGACTAATGCCTAATGTCAAATTACTTTGCAAAACAACTGTCTGTTTACATCATCTCTTCACATAGTCATCTTTTCTCCCTGTCCCATCACAGGTGCTCTAATTGCACAATGAGTCAGCGTAAACTGAAATGGTCTGTTTGACTTCATGGGAATAGAGAGGGAGGGTGGAAAGAGGGAGGGAAAGAATGGAGATGGTAGAGAGGAAAAACAGAGATTCAGGGCAGAGACAAGAAATACAGGAACTCCTGTTTTGTGTGGGTGTATGTATAGAGAAAAGACACGCAAGAGATGACAACGGAGGGGGAGGAAGACAGACAAACAAGGAAGTTGATAGAGAGAAGTAGAGGATAAAGAGAGGAAGGGAGAAAGCATACCTGCAGTCTCACATCACAGAACTGTCCGCTCTTTCTCAAGGCATTCATCTTGGCCACAGTGGAATCCAGGAAAGTTTCATCTTCAAAGATTAGATAACCGTTGGGAATCATCTTCGCCGTTTAATATTGGGGACAGAGCCTTAGGAACGATGGAGGAGAAAGCAGGGAGATGTTGAACATGATCAGAGATTAGTGTCACAGTACCATCTACATTTCTATCACAATTACTCAATTCTTCCACCACCAGCACCCAATAGGTTTAGTTGATGAATTCATTATAACGATGAGGATTTGGCACACGTGCAGTGTGTGTGCATAGATAGCCCCATGCACTAATAATATTGGCTTTACCAAACTGTATGTATGGAAGTATGGAACAGAGAGCAATGGAAGAGAATACAGTCAGGAAGTAGACCACGAGAGCACCCACCTCTTTTGATCAATGGAAGAGGAGGAGAACGGGGCTGTCAGAAGCAATGCTAGTCGACCAGAGGGGTGTGAACCAGGAGGTGAGGGGAGGGCAACCGCACCGATGCAAACTATCAGGCTTGAAGCGACCGTAATCAAGTCCTCGGGAACCCGTTGGCTATAGAGTCAAACTTTTTCTGTGTTGGTCATGCATTATAACCTGAAAGAAATGAGAGAGAAAAGCACCATGTTAAGACTAGACAACGCCGAACAGCTGTGTGCAGATGTGCACAAGAAAGATCGCTTTGCCTGTTTAAAAAGGTCATGGATATTCAAAGTGAACACACGAAGAGCACCTCACAGCACCAGGAGCTCCTCGAGTCTTTCCTAGGCCTTTGCCCTGCCTCCCCTTCATACCTGCTACTACATGCCATCCAGCCCAGACACTCACGCCTAATCTGGCTCAGATGCAAACTCTACCAGACCTCAGGAAAGCAAACCCCTTTTACATTTTACTTATCCTGAGCACAGATTTGGCGCGAGTGTCCGGCGCGTTCATCGTAGATGAGTGTTGGGGACTATATCACTTCCCACAGAGAGAGCATAGCAAGCCGCAACATGTTGAAATCCCATGCAGCAAGAGAAGGAACCAGTCACTGGTCCAGGAAATCTGCCGTTGTGGGCGCATTGTGGGATTCTCACTGATTAAGCAACAAAACTTCCGTTGCTATTTTACAGGTTAACATGCAATGTTGTAGCCAATGGACCTGCTGTCACTGATGGAGACAGACATGGTAGTGGGTACACAACTGGTCTGGATAGCGAGTGAGCGTTTCCGCCTCTTCATGAACTACCACTCTTCAATCTTGACTTTACTCAATAGTAGACAGTATATGACAGTAACTTTCAGAGCAGGCGCATTATTGACTCCCGAGTGTGTAGCCACAAGCCAGCCATGACCATTTGAGATGATAGCTGTTAAACGACTACACTCAGGGGGATAGAACTAAAGGCTTATGTGAACCTGTACTGGAAAGGGAAAATGTCTCGGTCAGCTGAGCTTGCCCTAGTACCAGTATCTAATTTTAAAACACCTGCAATTAAAAGTAACCAATCAGACACAGAATTGTGTTATATACTAGATAATGTTGATACATTTTTGACAATGCATAATGCTAAAGACCATATTAATGAATATGCATGCAGGGTTTTTCTTGAATACAAAACTGGAAAGCGACCGCCGTCACAAAACCGCTTCAGTATGTCGGCATGGTAAAACATGGTTTTGCGCTCATACCAGTGAAATTCCTCCTGTGACAACAGGAGGAAACTTTTTTTCATATTGGCAGTGTTGCCAGATGGGGAGATTTCCTATACAATTGGGCTATTATTAATGCGCTTGGGTGGGTCGATTTACAGGTTGTATCGAAAAAGTGTAGGCGGTTCCGCGGATGATTAGTGGTTCACTTTTAATGAAATCTGGCAACCATGCATACAGGACCAGACTTGTCCTGACATCATGGAGGTGAGTAACATTGAAAAAACAGATCCTAGTTTTCGCAGCATGTCAAAATATTTCAATAAAACTTAACACCTAAACTACATCCACATAACTTTTTTTAACATTTCAGATTACTTCTAGTAGAATTACACTGTAGCGTACATTAGCTGCTCATATAGACACGGACCACAGGGCAGATATAACACTATAATCGTTGTCTTTTTTCAAGAGTGTATCAAGATATTATATACGGTTTACCACAGAGGGGTGTCCAGTGGCGCACGGGCGTTGGAGTACCACCTTTGCTTACTGTTGAGCCAGGAAAAATCCTGCAAATGCATACTACACTCAAGGACAAAACGTAATCTAAATTAGAGTTGAAATTTTATGTAAAAATAATTCTGTGACCGAAAAAACAAAAATGTTGGTCCTTTTGAGAGTGGTTTAGTGGTCCTGGAATGAAAAGGTTATTCTATTACCCACACCTTAGTGCATACTTTCAAAATCCATTATTTGAGCCAATCATCCAAATACAAAAAACAACTCCAATATGACTCCTGTCTAGAGGAAAGATTTACTTCAATGCATGTCATTTTGTCCTCAAAACAATTAATTGAAATACTGCAGAATTCCACAGCTGACCAGTCGGTGTCAACAAGCCAGTGTTTATTGTTCGGATGTCAGATGATTTCATTAGCGATATGCATCATCTGCTATCGCTGTGTGTGTGTGTGTGTGTGTGTACACAGGGTCTCTGCAGAACCAGAAACTATGCAAATGGGTCTGTGTGCTGCTGGAAATAATAACCATAGATTGAGAGCAGAACAAAAAATTTAAAAAATACACACTCACATTCTTTAAAATGCAATGAAGACCATGTGTGAAAGACACTTTTGTAATGCTTTTTCTTTTTTCAGGCATCTAGCGCTCAGCTGGTTGGAAAATGTTTGAGTGTGTGTTCACATTCTTTGGGAAATGCAGCTGTTCTTTAGTTTAGCTAACAGATCACCCACAAACAATGTCTCCACCAAGTCAAAGTCTTGCAAAACAACCCCCTACAACTCACTACAGAAAACATGATGAATAATTGTTAGGAACTGTGTATGGGACATGAAAAGTAGATAATCACAAACTCCAACCAGAACCCAGCAACCAGTGCAGTTCTCTTCTGGTGTCAGACCCCGCTCGCTCCAGAGATCACCCTCTCTGCCCTCGATCCTTTGTGACCCAATAAACAATTCCCTTCAACTACTGTTGTTGATCACAAGTCATACACAATCACTTGATTAGTGACTGGAGAGGGCAAGTACAGGGAGTTGAATGAGAATCTAGATGAAGAGGAACAAAAACATAATTGCATTCCTGTAGAAAAGCTTTTCATATGACTAAGAATAGGCTGATATAATTTTTTCTGTTATTATTTTGGAAAATATGTTAATATGGTCCGTTTTTATGCAGCCAATGTTTACCCCATTTGTCACATTTTATATAGCCATTGTTGTACAGGGGACGTCTGAGAAGTGGGAGAGGTTTTTTCTGGTCTATTCCGTGACGTACCTCCCCCAGTGTTACTACTAGGCTGAAACAACCCAAATCTACAACAACACATTTGTCAATCATGTAAATATTGTGAAAATCTTCTACATCTGTCTTGCCATTTACACCTAGCTACAGTGTTCTGTGCAGCAATTAGGTTTGATTCACAAAATATCTGTGCAACTGCATACGTGTTTGTGACTGGGCATAATTGTTAACAGGAGTTGGGTCTGATTGTAGACAAGTACAGTGGTTTTCTACAGGGTGTGACATGAGGACTGAGTGTTCAGTGGCATCCCTAAATATTTGCTTAGCTATGGTATAAATAAATATAGTTAAAAACCTTTTTTATTTAACAAAATTCCAAAATAGTCTTATGCTCTTCCAAAGCCACTTTATACAGTAACAATGGAAAATAAGATCATGGGAAAGGTATTTTTACACAAAATTGTCATTTATGTTGCTGCGATTATTCGACTAAAAAGATTATATTTGAAACCAACTCTATCTGTGAAATTCAACCAAGAGCAACATACTCATTTCATTTACCAGACATCACATACTCCCCCTTCCTTAGTGCCCACTGTCAACAAATTTATTTTACAGTAAAAAAAATAATATTTGCAGCTGACAGACTCACATGAGAATAGTAATGCCTGGACCCACTGCTATCTTAGAAAAAGGTAGTATTTTGAATAGGAGTCCGTTTGCAAAATATGTTAGATAATTGGCAACAATGGGTTTATTACACCAATGTGCTTTTTGGTGAGCTCCATCTCTAAACCCCTTCTAGTAAGGAAATATCTATTAGATTTAAATTTTCTTTTCAGCAATCATTAAGCCTAAAGAAATTTGGGAACCACTGAACAAGTGCACAGCACAATGTGTGAACTAGCGGTTAGCGCAGCCATCGCCCCATCAAGATTTATACATATTGGTGGATGGCCACTACTAGGGCTTTGCAACACTGGGCAAAAGACTCCTTGTTAGTCTCCTTCTACTACTTTAGGTTCCTCCCCTCCCCCAATGTTCTCTCTTCACTCCCCTGCCCTCTTCCTTCTGCTCACTGGCTGTCACTTCTACATCTCTCTCCTCTACATCTTCCTGGTCTCACTATGCATTTCCAAATCACAAAGAAACAGGAAATTCAGTCCTATTTAAAAACTAAAACTCTTGATTCCAGTAGACATTTTGACAGATGCTTTCAGCCTGCTCTCCAAAAGCCAAGGAAGTGGTGAATGAGGAAATAAGAGATGAATATATACAATTTTAGAGACATGAAATATTCAGCATGCCAACCATCTTTGTCTATAAAGGATTGATTGTGTTTGAACGAAACTCCAGTTAGCAACATCCGTTCCTTCCCTTGAATAACGTGTACGATCAGGCAGTGAACAGTTCATTGGTCAATGTTTCAGCTGTCCGGCTCTCAGAATGAAAACAAAAACAGGGAAAATAAAGGGGACTTAATCACACCAGGTAAAAACTATGAAAAACAAAAAAATGGTGCCAATGAGGAAAAACAAAGAGCATGGTGCTTGCAATGCGAGGGTTCAATTCCTAAGGAGGGTCATAACGAAAATTATGCACTCACTAGCGTAAGTCACCCTGGACAGGAGCGTCAACTAAATTACTTAAATGAAGGGGTAGAGATTTATTCACTGTGATATTGAGATTACAGACAAGGAGTGGCTAAGCTTAATATTAACTTCTAAACAGAAACTGACAGGGAGAGGATAAAGACAGACAATGCCACAGAGGGCTACTAGTTTTCTCCACATTTTTTCCTACCTGTTCAATCGTAAGTGTGGTAAAAGGTCCCCACAACATAAAAGACAAGCTAGATACGGGACAGATTTTCAGTACAGCAGATAGAGGGTGCTGCAATCTATAACACATTCTGCAAGGAATTTTCCAGAGTGATTACACTGTCAAGGGCAATGACGTTTTCGTAACAAGCTAGAGGACTGCAGCATGAACCATACATTTTCTTTCATACAGAAATTCCAAAAACCACCTACCAGACTAGAGAAACAGCCAAATAAAAGGCACGGTTAAAACCCCGGGAGAACCTACATACAATTCCACCTACAAGACAGCAACATTGGAAAAATTGTAGGATTTGCATTTTTAGTAAGTGTTTTCTTTTTTCCGCATTTTGATTGGTTAATTGGCCAATATCACTTACTGAATTGGCCAATATCATTTACTGTAAATATTACTCAGAGAATATAGTTTGAAATGCATTTCCACCGCCTACATGTAGTATTACTGAAAACAGTGCAAAATTCCAAGTTTGTAAATAAACAACCTTTGGATAGTGTAAAAATTTGAGATAATTCAATATTGACGAGTGATTTACATGCTATGGTCAAATGTGAAAACAGTTTACCTTACTTTAGTTATCCTGAAGGTTAAAGAAAACATTTTTTATTTATTTCTATATTTTATTCAACCTTACATTTTCATAGATACCGGAGGGGGGGATACATAACGGGGCTTATTTATGTTCCGTTTAGATTCGACAATCCACCAGCTGAAATGAGAAAACTCATTTTGGAATGAAAGGCTCCTCTACAAAGTACCAACCATTAGAGAATGCCAACACAGGTAAATAAACACCTCAGTCAGTGGTGGAAAAAGACAAGATGGAGGACACAAGAAATAGTGATGCCAAAGAGACTCATCCAATTGCCACAGCAAGTGAAACGTTTGTGATGAACAAAAGTGCCACGTCGAGTGTGGACATGGTTATGTTGTAAGTCCACAGGCACAGAACAGCAGAACATAATTAGTTGTGCAAGCGGTTTGCTTTTGCAAAAAGAGGAAATGAGTAACCTCTACAGGCTCCCAAAAATCTACCATGTAGTGGAATATGGTGAAAGTACGAACAAATATAATACTCCTACACCCATCAACTGGTGTCAGGCCTTAAACTATATCACGTTTTAATCAAAGCAGACAGGCTGAGTCAATTTCCAGTGGATGCTCTTATGACAAGACTTGTGTCGAAGAAGAGCTGTTCCTGGTGATATGTGCCAGAGATGTGGGGTTTTTTTGCTCCCCAAGCACAACATTTATTTTCTGATTCTGTTTACATAGGAAGTCAGGAAGAACCAGGTCATCGCTCATGTCACTCCAATATACTGGGCAAGACATTGTCTTTAGACCTCAGTAGGAGCAGAGAGTATCTGTTCAGGAAAGTGTCCCATGTTACCTCAGATGGCACCTTTAGACAGGGCATTCATGACTGTGGTGACATCCCACAGAGCAGCACTGAAGCCAGATACAATACATCTGTTTTTCTTGCCCATAACCTGTAAAACCAATGACTATCTGTTCTTTACCAGGAGTTTAAAAAAATTGATAAAAAGGAAGTGGGCAATTTGTTATTTGTTAGCCTAATCTCCTGTTTGAAGCTGTAATCTTGCCCTGGTTGACTTATATGTTGAATATTATGGTGAAATACTTAGTTATTCTGTTTGATACCATACAACAGTCTGTTAAACATCATTTTAACAGAGTCCCAATTTCCATCTGTAGACGATCTACAGATAAAATTAACAAACTTTCTCTGGATAAGCAACAGCTTGCCAAGGTTAGTGTTTGAAGAAGATTTAGGGTAAAGTTTAGCAGATGTTATTGACAGTCTGTAGAATATCTACAGACGCTTTTGGGACTCTAAAAGTAAATGTGGTTCCTAATAGTCTTAAGGCTGCACATCATTATTTTGATGTTTTTTTTGTCAGTGTCATGCCATAACATGCCAAAGCACTAGTCGGCACACTCACCTGATCCCTCGAGCTTACATATAAATGCTACATGGATATCAGTCAGGTCATGCTGAGTAGGCTTAAGATTGGAGCCAGCTATGGTTTAACCAGGCCTATCAGCGCACCTTCATGAATTATGGGTGTGGTCTAGGCGATGAGTATGCTACTAACCCGAATAGATTCTTCAGGAATGTTCAGCAACGTTAAACTTAATGCTCCTAGTCTTTTGGAAAAAAACATTTTATTTGCCCTTTTCGAATATTTTCTTGGTACTCGCTAACATGCCTTCGATTTTGGTTTTCAGACATGTCAATCAGCTACACTTACTGATCTGCTTGTTTGATTGCGTTTGTTCAAATTACAGTACGTGTTGTGAATCATGGACTTGGGTACTAGGTCATGTGCGTTGTTGGTTGGGATTAGTTGAAGGTTGATCCAATCACATTCAAATTAACTTCTCAACAGCCATTGGAAACGCCACATGCCCAAACGTTCTGAATCACACCCCAACCAGACTGATATCCGCGTAGTGTTTAATTCGTGGAATCAGGCAGCTGTACTAGGCTACCAAAGCACAGCATGGAAGCCTAAGACAATGGATAGGCTTGTTTTCCTTGACCATAGTTGTCACATTGTGAATATGTTCACGGGTTGTTTTTATAAAAAAGTTTTTTAATCATATTCCTGATTGATATTGTTTACTAAATGTTTATACAATAGCACAACTTTATTCACTGCAAACCCTTGTCTGCTTTTCAGAGAGTTATGTTTTGTATTGAGACATTGTTCATCTTGAATATATAATAGATCCATACATTAACGTAACCACCACCAAACCGGAGGTCCACTTGTGCAAGAGAAATGTGTTTTTGTCAAACAGCGCCTGACACCAAAAAATTATTACTTTTACAGATGGATCGCAAAATGATTAGCAAATTCTGTATTTCTCTGCAGTAAAAACTTAAGAAGCTAATGCATCCCTAGTCCATCCATTTATTTTGTCTGAACTTTAAAGTTGTCTGCTCTAGGATTCACAGGGATGTTTTACCATTCACTATTTCTTGTTAGTCTCTACTATACAAGTTCATTAACACACTGCAGATATGTAAAATTATAAATATAACTTATTTTAAGGGGATTTATATAGAGCGTTGTGCAAGATCTGTGTATTAATACACCAGGTGTTTATTAATTTTGCCCAAAAAAATATTTTATTTGCAAAACGTCTCATCAACATGAGTAAACAAAACAGAGAATGAACTACCAACATTTTTTCCAATATAAAATTATTTGACAAAGGTCCATCTTGGTTTTGTTGTTAGCTTCTATTAAAGAAACGTTTTGCAAACTAAAACATTAATTCTGCAAAACAAAAATGTTTCAAAACAGAAGCAAACAATATGAATTCGATGAGTAGTATTATTATGATGGTAGTTATTTAACGAAACATTACCGTTTTGTTAAAGTTTAATGTCCATAATCAGGTAGGTCCCGCCCCGTTTCGTTCTGTTCAACAAAATGGGGAAGAACCTGCTTGGATTTGTCCAATGAAAACCACGACAAAAAAGGGGAAGACCCTACCTGAATTTGTCCAAGAAACACTGGCGAAACGTTTAGCAACTTCATCGTTCTGTGGCCGAATGAAGTCATCCCTGAACAACGTAGCACGTTTATATAAACTTTATAACACAAGTTTTGCGGTGGACAAGGTCATGTGTATCTTGCAGGATTGGTGCCAACTAGACCAGAGAAAGCCTCCAGCGCTATGACCTATGGTGTCTACCCCGGTACCTCAGTTATATGTAGGCCAGATTAGCAGAAAGCTGAAATCTCCCTATTCTGACTACACAGCCTAGTAACACGAGGCTAGTAACATGAGGCAAACGAACACGAGGCTATGGTGTACCAAACGACAGGAAAGGGAAATCAACTAGTCAGCAGGAGAAAATATTTTATTTCTTCATGTTTGTCGGCCAGTGAAAATATGTCCGGACATTTGCAAATCAATGTTTTTCAATATGAAGCAGAAATGCAAAGGTTGTTATAATGTCCATTGATTATTTCGGATGAATTAAAATCGTCTTCGCTCTAAACCGCCGTGTAGGCATTACAGTACGCGACACACAAACTAGGGTGGCCATCCATTCAAGCGGTCGACCGCAACCGCGAGGCGGGAAGACCCAATTTAAGTATAAAAAATTATTTATAATATAGAAAATGCAGTAAGATATGCAAAACTAGCAAGCTGGCTTATTATCTATGTACCACGTTTGCGCCAATTTCCTGCAGCAATCTAGCCTGTAGCCTATACATTATGTAGAGTACAATGACATTCAGCTATATTTTATATAAAATAAGCCTTACCTGTGGCTTTTGACAGCAGATCGTAATATACATATTTAATGTAACGTTAGAGTTGTCTGGTATGGGTACGGTGAATACGATGCAGCTGGCACAGTTGGATTTTCTCACAGGGCCCTCTCTTCCCTCAACCTCACTGCAACACGAACTGTCTGAATCAGCAGTGTCCGGGGCGGCTCGTGGCACGTTCACTAAAATCATGGGTAGCGCGCCCCCGCCAATGACGTAGACAGTTTGACGTAGCCTAGTCTTGCAAATGGAAGATTTTAAATACATGTACCTCTGCAAGCACCGTTGCCAAATGAGTTTATTTCCTACATAACGGGGTTATTTTAATGATGTACGTTTAAAATAGGCTTGGGTGGGTTGACTTAATCGATGTGGTTTTATAAATATTTTTTGCGGATTTTTAGTGGAATATGCGAGATTTATGCTATGATTGTGCAGTATCAAATCTAGCAACCTTATGTGCAAACTGACAGTACGGTATAAGGTAGCTTGGAGAAGGAAGTCTGCATGTTTTTCTTAACATGCCTGTATTACTTTTGCTAATTCATTTGCCGCCACCAATTTTGTATTAATTATACAGTGGATATAAAAAGTCTACACACCCCTGTTAAAATGCCAGGTTCTTGTAATGTAAAAGAATGAGATAAAGATGAATCACGTCAGAACTTTTTCCACCTTTAATGTGACCTATAACGTGAACAATTTAATTGAAAAACAATCTGAAATCTTTGAGGGGAAAAAATAAAAAAACTCACAATAACCTGGTTGCATAAGTGTGCACACCCTTAAACTAATACTTTGTTGAAGCACCTTTTGATATTATTACTGCACTCAGTCTTTTTGGGTAGGAGTCCATTAGCATGGCACATCTTGATGTGGCAATATTTGCCCACTCTTCTTTGCAAAAGCGCTCCAAATCTGTCAGATTGCAAGGACATCTCCTGTGCACAGTCCTCTTCAGATCATCCCACAGATGTTCAGTTGGATTCAGGTCTGGGCTCTGGCTGGGTCATTCCAAAACGTTAATCTTCTTCTGGTGAAGCCATGCTTTTGTGGATTTGGATGTGTGCTTTGGGTCGTTGTCATGCTGAAAGGTGAACTTCAGCTTTCTAACGGACGCCTGAAGGTTTTGTGCCAAAATTGCCTGGTATTTGGAACTGTTCATAATTCCCTCCACCCTGACTAAGGCCCCGGTTCCAGCTGAAGAAAAACAGCCCCAAAGCATGATGCTGCCACCACCATGCTTCACTGTGGATATGGTGTTCTTTGGGTGATGTGCAGTTTTGTTTTTTGCGCCAAACATACTTTTTGGAATTATGGCCAAAAAGTTCAACCTTGGTTTCATCAGACTATAACACATTTTCCCACATGCTTTTGGGGGACTTGATGTTTGTTTTTGCAAACTTCAGCCGGGCTTGGATGTTTTTTTTGTAAGAAAAGGCTTCTGTCTTGCCACCCTACCCCATAGCCCATTCATATGAAGAATACGGGAGATTGTTGTCACATGTAGCACACAGCCAGTACTTGTCAGAAATTCCTGCAGTTCCTTTAATGTTGCTACAGGCCTCTTGGAAGCCTCACTGACCAGTTTTCTTGTCTTTTCATCAATTTTGGAGGGACGTCCAGTTCTTGGTAATGTCTCTGTTGTGCCATATTTTCTCCACTTGATGATGACTGTCTTCACGGTGTTCGATGGTATATCTAATACTTTGGAAATTCTTTTGTACCCTTCTCCTGACTGATATCTTTCAACAATGAGATCCCTCTGATGCTTTGGAAGCTCTCTGCGGACCATGGCTTTTGCTAAGAAACTAAAACTAAGAAAATGTCAGGAAAATCCTACTAGAACAGCTGAACTTTATTTGTGATTAATCAGAGTCACTTTAAATGATGGCAGGTGTGTAATGACTTCTATTTAACATGAATTTGAATGTGATTGTTTAATTCTGAACACAGCCACATCCCCAGTTATAAGAGGGTGTGCACACTTATACAACCAGGTTATTGGAAGGTTTTTATTTTTCATTTTTCCCCCTTGAAGATTTCAGTTTGTTTTTCAATTGAATTGTTCACATTATAGGTCAGATTAAAAGTGGAAAAAGTTCTGACATGATTTATCTTTGTCTCATTCTTTTACATCACAAAAAACCTGGCATTTTCACAGGGGTGTCTAGACTTTTTTTATCCACTGTATATAGTGGGTCTTACTGTAAACTGTCTTGCGAATGATGGTGTTGGGTTTGAACTAGCTTCGTCCAGCAACTAAAAGTAGGCTATATAGCTATGTATTGTTTAAATGAGGGATCGGTTATTTTGTCTGACCGAATCGTGTTAGGTCTCGGCAAAACGTTTCTCTTATAGTCTCTACCTCAAATTTATTAAAAATAATTTTCCCCTCCTAGGTAGTGCCACTAAGAAAACAGTGGCATGTCTTTCGTTAAGTTTAATAATGTCATCTGTACTCTGAGTTTGAAATAGATTTGGGAAGTGAGGTTCCGGAAGTAAAATATCCATTGTTTTGAGCCACAGAGATATTAATTATTAAGGATTCTCATATTACTGTGCAACATAGACGTTCTGTTCTTTGTCAAGAAGGTGAAACAATTTGTATGTCTATGTAGAGGCAATCGGTTGTAAATGTTTCAACCTCTGTGTTGAGAAATTCGTGTTTTACCTACGGTCAAGGCTGTGGAATTAGGGGGGACGGGGCGTCATGACCCCCCCCCAATATTACAGACAGGTCAGTGTGACCCCCCTGGAAAAGAGTGAAAATCCTGGGGTCCATTGACCTTGACCCCCAAATAAACAATACAAACCTATGCCGTTGCCTTCAGTTCTGTTTTTCTAAGAGGCCAAAAACAACACCAACCATAAGCCTTAGCCTTAGGTAAGTAGTTACATTGTCATAGATACTACTGAAGTATAATGTTACTGTACATTTAGCTAGGTACCTAGGTATTTACCTTATCAGTCTGGTCCCCCGGCACTTCTTAGCTTCGTTGTTGGGAAACCGGTAAAAAAATTTGCAATTACTCACTCCATAGCGATGATTACAAACTGGCAAAAAACACTGAAACTTTGCTGTGTATTGTGTATATATATATATATATATATATATATATATATATATATATATATATATATATAGTTACCAGTGCTTAATTTGTAAATCAGGAGGTCCCGGAACACATTGGGGCGCGCGAGTGACAGATCTGGTATGCAAGTCAATGTGATTAAAGCACATTGGTAGCACAACTGGCAGATAAAAAAAAGCTAAAATTTTCACAATCTTGTCAGGCAGTGCTATGTGCACGCTCTATGAGGAGATAGGCCAGGTGACTTGTATTAAGGTGGTGATTGGACGCTACAGAATGCAATGTTTGATGGGATAAGTAGTTATTTTCCCACTCACTCTCTGAAAGGTACACAGTCTTGAACCCTTTACTTTTTTCCAGCACATCAACATTTTGCAATACTGATTTCCGAGCTTTGAAGGTGATCGTTGACTTGATAGGTTTGTAAACTGATTGATCATTGCAAATGTCCATAACCTGTCCTTTATTGAAACGTCTATGGTAAAAATGAATGGGTCATGTGACCCATGGAACCAAGATAGCGAAATGTGGGCGGTTCCACTTTCCAAGTCTGTAGGATTTGGGTAAAAAAATATTTTTAAGAACTTTGCTGATAGCTAGGCACAAATTCAATCCCCCGGATGGCACGTAAAGACCATCAAAATTATACACAAGCCTTTATAGATGGGACATTTTTTTTCGAACCCTAACGCATTTCGATGTAATTCAATTTTCTGTCAGGCAATAGCACCTTTTGCGACTAAACGTTAGCTTATATATAGTTATACTTTCAGTTCCTGGACAAAGCTTGGTTTGCATGTTTTCCTTATAGTATTGTGAAGTAAATTCTTCACAAATTGCAATTTTACACATTTTGTCATGAGTCGGATCTGACGCTAGTTTGATAACCACGGGTGTATACACCTACCTATATTCTGCCTTCCGTCTGCCTGAACCTTACTCCGATCTAAATAAATAACCTGCTTAGTTGCACTACTAATGAGGCATCCTGAGATCTTATTGGATATCCATTCCCTAAGTGATCTCTATGGCCTCTAGGCTCAAGCCCCACAGACGTCAGCATCAAAAAGAAAAGCCCTCAGATAGAATCATGCATGTCTGCTAAGACCTTACTACTCTACTGTACTCTACAGTGATTAGATCAGATTAAGGGATCACAATCATTGCTATAGACACCACACCGCATGTGAGTTAGCCGGTGTAAACTCAACAGCGTTCTGTAATCTGGCCCCTGTCATCCGCTGATTCAGTGGCACAATACTGTTGAGACACACACAGCCCTGCCATGGAAGAGCTCTGCTTATCCTTTTTATAGAGCAAGGGGGCTAATCTAACAAACAAGCCCGAGGGCTACATACAAATCATGTTAGTCAACAGGGCCGCGTGGTGTCAGTGTGGGATGAAGCAAGGACTCATGGTAGAACAAAACAGTGCTTGTACTGGCTGGTATTTAGGCATAGAGACATTGTCATGGTCACTCTGTTAGCAACGTGGGGGAGACATCACATTCCTGAATTAGTAAATGTGTGCATCCAAATGGCAACCATTTCCCAATAAGTGCATTACTTTTGTCCAATGCCCATGGGGTACTAAACAAGATGTCCTCTGGAACAAATCCAAAGTATTTGTGTTTGATATGCTCTTTACAGGGGCATCGGACAGGAAGATTTGTTGCTAGGCAGTATGGTCAATGATCTCTATGTTCAGTTTAGAAACAATAGATGCATCTGTCAGATTTCAACTGATTCTTATGAATAATATCTGACATAATTCATGAACGTTTTGATTTATTTTATTTCCTAATCAGTTGAATTATGTTCAAAACTAGTTTCAAGGGTTAATACTTCTCCTGTGGTGTATGTCAATACTTGCATGTTGCATGTTTTTTCTTCACTTCTTGAAGATTCTGCTCACAGTGGAAGTTTGAAGAAGGTTGTTAGGTTGTCATGGAGGTGAAAGGAGATCCTTGGCAGTCTCCACAAAGTGATATTAACAGCCAGTGGTGACGTGGGCTCAGTAAGAGAGAGATACCTGTATTCTGACCACAGCTAAACCACCCCAACCTGCACCCTTAGACCCAGATTAAGCAATATTCGCTGTCGTCTACCTAAGCAAACTCATTCACTCACACACACACACACACACACACACACACACACACACACACACACACACACAC
>JACXGI010006745.1:0-39063 GCA_016801175.1 Esox masquinongy
CCCCCAGAGACAAACCAGCCGCCCCCAGAGAGAAACCAGCCACCCCCAGAGAGAAAACAGCCACCCCCAGAGAACGGTTTGTCTGTAGGTTTTAATTTTTCCCTATCCACCGCTGCTTTTTCCTCTAATAAACTCTAGGGCCCAGACCACTTGTGAGGTGTCCATTCCTTGTCTCTTCATATAAATATGCAAACATATACAGTTAGGTCTGGAAATATTTAGACACTGACACAATTTTCATAATTTTGGCTCTGTGCGCCACCACATTGGATTTGAAATGACACAACCGAGATGTAATTGAAGTGCAGTATTTCAGCTTTAATTCAGGAGGTTGAACAAAAATATCGTATGAAATGTTTAGGAATTGCAACCATTTTCATACACAGTCCCCTTATTTCAGGGGCTCAAATGTAATTGGACAAATTAACACAATCATAAATAAAATGTTCATTTTTAATACTTTGTCGAAAATCCTTTGCAGGCAATGACTGCTTGAAGTCGGGAATGCATGGATGGGTTTCCTTCTTTGTGATGCATTGCCAGGCTTTTCCTGCAGCTGCCTTGAGTTGTTTGTTCGTGGGTCTTTCTGCCCTAAGTTTTGTCTTCAGCAAGTGAAATGCATGCTTGATCGGGTTGAGATCAGGTGATTTACTCGGTCATTGCAGAATATTCCACTTCTTTGCCTTAAACAACTCCTGGGTTCGCAGTACATTTTGGGTCATTGTCAAGGGAAGCACCGTCCAATCAACTTTGCTGAATTTGGCTGAATCTGAGCAGGCAATATATCCCTTTACACTTCAGAATTTATCTGGCTGCTTCTGTCTTCTGTCACATCATCAATAAACACTAGTGACCTAGTGCCATTGGAAGCCATGCATGCCCATGCCATCACACTGCCTCCACCATGTTTTAAAAATTATGTGGTATGCTTCGGATCATGAGTCGTTCCAAGCCTTCTCCATACTTTTATCTTCCCATCATTCTGGAACAGCTTTTCTAGATGTTTTTTGGCAAAATCTGGCCTATCTATTCTTGAGGCTTATGAATGGTTTGCACCTTGTGGTGAACCCTCTGTATTTGCTCACGTGAAGTCTTCTCTTTATGGTAGACTTGGATAATAATATGCCTTCCTACTGGAGAGTGTTCTTCACTTGGCTGGATTTTGTGAAGGTTTTATTATTTTTTTTATCATGTAAAGGATCCTACAATCACCCATTACTGTTGTCTTCTGTGGACGTCCAGGCCTTTTTGTGTAGCAGAGCTCACCAGTGTGTTCTTTTTTTTTCAGAATGTACCAAGCTGTTGATTCGGCCACTCCTAATGTTCCTGCTATCTCTCTGATGGATTTTTTTTCTGCAGCCTAAGGATGGCCTGTTTCACTTGCATTGAGAGCTCCTTTGACCGCATGTTGTGGGATCACAGCAACAGCTTCCACACCTGAAATCAACTCCAGACCTTTTACCTGCTTAATTGACGAAGAAATAACAAAGGAATAGCCCACACCTGTCCATGAAACAGCTTTTGACAAAGTACTGACACCTTAGCACTTTATTTCCCTTTAATTTGCCAAAATACGATAGAATCTGGGAAAATCACATGTGGACAGATTATATTAGAGCTTTTTGGTAAAGCACTCCATCTATATGTTTATATAAATCAAAATAAAGCCTTCAAAGAAAGAACACCTTCCCCACAGTAAAACATGGAGAAGGTTCAGTGTTTGGGGTTGCTTTTCTGCTGTTCGCACTGGGTGCCTTGAATGTGAGCATAGCATCATGAAATCAGGAGAAGGCATTTTGGAGTGCAATGCTGAACCCAGAAAGAAAATCTTTTGGAAGAATGGTGTTCCGTCCCTTTAGCAGAGTTCTGGAGATTTGTAAAATATATACCAAGACTCACTGAAGCCGTTCTTGCAGCTCATGGTGGCCGAACACCTTACTGAGACACTTTGTTGTTTTTTCCTTTAACTTGTCATCTGTGTGTGTGTGTGTACATATATATGGTCTGCAAAATCAAACTAGAGTGCTTGCAGTGTCTTTAAGTGCAAATCAAATACTCTCACAAATGGCGTTATCAAAGCCTCGGTCATTAGCGCCATCCAAATATTGATGAGCGTAATGAAACGTTACTACCGTCGGCGACACTCCCCAGATGCGCCTTTGGTTCAAGCCATGTTAATGTTTCCCTAAACCCATTTTTGAAATTGAGAAAGCATTATGAATAACTTCTACCAGATTGGGATTTTATGATGTTGTTTACAAACCAGTACAATTATGCAACAAAGCAGCCTCGGGAGGGAGACATGCGCCCACCTTTGTACACGCGACGGTGGGGCAAATACACCGTGCTTTGGAAGACAGTTGAAGTAGGTCACCCCGCCGACCGAGCCATCATTTTTTCCGCTGGGCATGTCCAGCTCGATCCCTAGCCAGAATCCTGAGAGACAGACAGAAAAATATGGAAATTGCGAGGGTCAGTACACGTTTGTGTGCATGTATCAGCTTGCCTATGTACCGGGTCATAACCTGTGTTCTGTTGTAACTGATACTATTATCAATATTATTATTTGATTATCACCTATTTTTTGTGTTTTTCTAGCATGTTTGAGAACTTGCAAGTAAGAATTTGGATGTATGGTTGTGCATCCTAACCATGACACCTGAACTCCTAAACCTGAAATCTAAACCTGAACCCCTAAACCTGAAACTTTAAATCAGAGCACAACAAGTATAAAAACCTCCTGTAGCTACAGCTTCTCAAGGCCATCAAAACTTATTTTTCAAAGCAGCACATTTCAAAACAAGTAAAAAGCGCATTTCATGTACAAGAAACTCCCGCCTGCTGTGACTACATGAACTAATGCAGTCCCACAGTCTTGTACAAGTTCCCTACTGTTAGCTATTGACGTTACCAGAGAAATCTGACTAAGACACTTTTCCTAGAGCACTTAAAAATTTTTTTTACAGAACATATCTCTTGCTTTTATTACTTCCCATGACATTTTTATTTTATATGTATTCAATAACAAACCTAAATGTACTCTTCCTTATATTTGTAGAATAGAAGCCTGTAGAGAATATGGCCTCCAGATAAGGACACTCACATTTAAGACAGAACCTTAGCCATAAATGTCCACTCAACAAAACTTCACCTTGGAAATGACGGACAAGAAAACAAAAAAATTCTGTTGCCATGAAGCTGTTCCGAAGACGGACAGACCTTCAAAAAGCCGGGAGCTTTAATAACATTAATAATAATAATGACAAAAACTTACGACTAGTTCTGGTGTTAGTATATATAAAGGATTTACACTTGAGAGTGGTGTTCAAAAAACTCATCAAGCAGAGTGCTGCTGAACATTCTGTCTAGAAGAGAGGGATATTATTTACATACTCATCATGCATTTATTGTATAATACAAATTGCTAATGCAGAGGTCAAGAGATGCTGCTGCCACTGATGCTCGCATATTGACAGCATGGCTTTGATATAGTTGACAACTTGCAACAGATTTGCAAATGTGGAAATCCATTTAACACCAGCTCTGTTTGCATTTGACTTGGTGAAAATGACTAAATAAACAAAGGAAAACATACCATGGCGTACCAAGCCCTAGGCCATGGTATATTTGCTATACACCACAAACCCTCAAGTCTTATTGTTATTATAAACCGGTACCCAATCAGAAGAGTATAAGTGACGTTGTCATACCGCTGGAATACTGTTTCATCTACCACAGCTTTCAGTCAAACATTCAGTGTTTAAACAACCTAGTTCATAACAGACACAATTAAATGGGTAGTTTGAACCCTGAATACTAATTGGCTGAAAACCATAGTATATCAAGGGCATGACCAAACATTTATTTTTACTTTGAGTGGTGCCTGAAGACAGCCTTCAGCTGTGGTACATTGGCAATATATCACACCTCCTCTTGCCCGAATGCTGCTATATACGGTACCAGTCTAAAGTTTGGACACACCTACTCATTCAAGGGTACTTCTGTAGTAGTACTCATTTGCCTTGATGAAAACCTTGCACACTCTCGCAACGAGCTTCATGAGGTAGTCATCTGAAATGCATTTCAATTAACAGGTGCATCTTGTTAAAAGTAATTTTGTAGAATGTCTTTCCTTCTGAATGTGTTAGGGTGTGTATAAAGAGGATTATGTGGTACTGTAGTAGTCCATATTTTGGCAAGAACAGCTCAAATAAACAACAGTGCAACATTACTTCAAGGTCAGTCAATCCGGAAAATGTCAACAACTTTGACAGTTTCTTCGAGAGCAGTCACAAAAATCATCAAGCACTATGATGAAACTGGCTCTCATGAGGACCGCCACAATAAAGACCCAGAGTTACATCTGCTGCAGAGGATAGGTTCATCCCATACTTCCATCAAATCGTCAATTAACTGCACCTCAGTGTTCAAGCAACAGACATCTCAACATCAACTCTTTAAAGGAGACTGTGTGAATCAGGCCTTCATGATCGACTTGCTGCAAAAGAAACCACAACCAAAGGATACCAACAAGAAAAGCCTTGCTTGGGCAAGAAACAAAAGAAATGGACATTACACCGGTGGAAATCTGTCCATTGATCTGATGAGTCCAAATATGATTTTGGGTTCTAACCGCCGTGTCTTTGTGAGACGCAGAGTGGGTGGACAGATGATCTCCACATGCAATGTGTGATGGTGCGGGGGTGCTTTGTTGGTGACTGGTGCAGGTGAATTCAAGGCACCCTCAACCTAGTGCTGTGCCGACAAAACGATATAATGTAGAATCGCAATTCTTTTTTTCGCAATAATGTATAGATACCCTGATTTCTAGAATCAATCATAACTGCACAGATGAGCGCACTGACATCAGAGCATGTTGACCAATTACTGTTTTTGAACAAGAAACTTGACACTTGACACTTAGCTACTTTGAACTAATTCATATATGTAGCAGTTTTTTCGGTATCTAGTTTACCTGTTGTTTTAATTTCTCTAAATTATTATAATACAGTGCTCAAAGCTGCTCAATGCAACAATTTTATATTAAGTTATTTTAATTAATTTTATAATTAAAATAATGATATTTAGTTGCATAAGTTTTCTCTAAGAATGTGCTTTTCAGAATTGTACACTGCTTAAATTATTTGTGTTGACTGGTTAAACTGTCCTGAAAGTCAATCCTTAATACAGAATTTCAAAGTAATTTTAAATTTAGTGTTTCTTATGTTTGCCAGACTGCGTAAGTGGAGCCAGCCTAAAAGAGTGAATGTCTCTTACTGACTGACTGGGTGTGTGACTACCCCTTGATAAATGGCGGAGTGGTTAGAGACGCGGACTACGGAACAACAGGTCCAGTGTTCGACTCCTGTCATAGTTAAAACAAATTATGCCTTAGGATTTGTTCAGGACAGACAAAAACTTCACTGGCTACAACCCTCAGTAGCTACATTATAGGAAGCCTAAAATAAAACAGTTTAGGTGGATTTACAAATTATGTATTAGGATAGGTTCAGGATAGACAAAAACCTTGCTGGCTACACGATTCTCTCGTCTTTTCACTTGACGAAAAAGTCAGTTATCGTCACCTATATTGATAGTTATTATATCAATGTCATTCACAAATGGCTAATATGCTGTTAAAACGGCCAGTGGCAAAAGTCATACAGTACATAGATGCTATTTGTGGTGGAGGTAATAAGAAAAGAAACGTTAATAAGAAACTTAAGAAACGTTAGTCAGTTAAACACAATGCTTAATGGTGTCTAGCGATATATTCACTTTGCGTGATGTTAATGCGTGACAAAATGATCTAATGTCGAGACGCTATACCGACACTTGATAAGTGTGCAGTTCTGTGGTGTGGTGGCTAAAGACATAGCCCCTCATGTGGGCGACCCCGGTTCGAATCCAGTGCGGGCAACAACATTCATCACTTTCAATTGCGGGCCGGCTGAACTCGTCTTGCCTGGTTCCTTTTCTGGTATTAATTAGGGGTTGGTAATGGGAATTAGCTAAAGATTGTCCTATGAAGTATATAGCCCAATATTATTTGAGGTTTTCTTTAGCACTTCAGTAAGCATCGTGATTCCGTAGTGATATCGTGATGAATCGTGATGTGTTATATCGTAACATGTGTATCGTGATATACAGCTCCGGAAAAAATTAAGAGACCACTGCACCTTTTTCATTCATTTCCAAAAAAGTGGAAAAAAGGAAGGTTTTGAGTGAGGAACAGAAGGGTTAAAATTAAGAGACCACTGCATATTGAACGCTTCTGTTCCTCACCCAAAACCTTCCTTTTCGACTTCTTTGGAAAGGAATGAAAAAGGTGCAGTGGTCTCGTAATTCTTTCCGGAGATGTATATCGTATCCTAAGGTACTTGCCAATACCCATCCTTAACTCAACCAGCATGGTTACCTCGGCATCACATCTTGTTTGTGCTTAGTGGGACTTTGTTTTTAAACAGGACAATAACCCATAACATACCTCCAGGCTGTGTTAGGGTTATTTGAAGGAGAGTGATTTTGCTGCATCGGATGACCAGGCCTCCACAATCACCCGACCTCAACACAACTGAGATGGTTTAGGGTGAGTTAGATCGCAGTGTGAAGGAAAAGCAGCCAACAAGTACACAGCATACATGTGGGAACTCCAACACTGCTGGAAAAGCATTCCAAGGCAATACCTCATCAAAACTGGCTGAGCGAAAGCCAAGTGTGTGCAAAGCAATCATGAAGGCAAAGAGTGGCTACTTTGAAGAATCTAAAATATAAATGTGTTTTGATATGTTCAACACAGTTGGTCACTACATGATTCCATATGCGTTATTTCATAATTGTGATGTCTTCACTATTGTTGTACAATGTGAAACATACTAAAAATGAAGAAATACCTTTCAATGAGTAGGCGTGCCCGAACTTTTGACTGGTGCTATAAAGAATGTATGAAGATTATCCATGCAGTGGAGAATTTAAAACCAAGAGATTTGCTCATGGTGTAATCTCAAAGCCCTAAGGCATACTACAGTGTAACCTTCAAGCTCCTCAAGCACTACTGTTTCGGTTGTTTAACCTTTGCTGCCCAATATGTAGTTCATTTAAGCTTCTAGCCCCCTCCGCTAAATGTGTTTAACCTTAGAACCACAGCAAATAGGGTCCGCCACCTTCGACCTGTACAGCAATTAAGCCCTTAACCTTAGACAGCATCTGCTGTGGCACCTTACTGCTCGACTGCGGTATTCAACGTGTGTCTGTGTGGGGTATACCAAACAATAAATCAGGAGATTAAATTGTAACCCGCCACCTAATAAATTCTAATGCATTTCAATCAAGAAGAAAGGTGGAAAAGGTGAGTGTGGGGGAATCTCCCATTTCCAAACACAGCGTGCTATAAGGCTCATGGCAGTAAACCTAGCTGGGTATTGGCAAATCTGAAACCTCACGACTCAAGTATTTGTATTCTGTCATAACCATGTGATAGCCTGTGTACAATGCATTTCTGTCAGGGGTGGGGGAGGGGCAGTTTGCACACAACTAAACTTTAAAAGCTTTGACCTGAAGGCCCTATCAAGTACTGTATCTAGCAAAGGGTGGCCAGGAATGGTAGACAGTTGACTTTATGTAAAACAAATGTTTTATGTTTACATGTGAGCAGGGCAAGCAGCATCAAGGTTCTTATGATCACATTTGGATGTGAATGTGTAGTGGGTTTTGGGGTTCTGACAGTGCTCAGACCTGGGGCAAAGTTCGTCTTGCCGTAGAAGCGGACCACCCCGGTTCTTTGGCCCACCACCAAGACTCTCTCCCCCAGGCGCACCTCGGGCCCCTCACCCACCGAGCTACTGGCCGACGGCGTCCGGGGTACTGGAACACAGGACAGAGAATGAGAAGTTTATTTTTTGTTACTAACACTGTTAGCAGCCGTAACATCAGGTATAGCCATTCATATAAACTATTGTCGTCATCCTGAATCCCTGGGACTGAGTCATTTCAATTATCTCCAAACACACCACCTGAATAATTGCATTTACATTACGTTTAGCAGATGCCCTGTTCCGGAATGATTTACGGTAGCTAGTGCATGCATTTTCACCACTATGGTCATAATGATATTAGTAATCTCAGCCCTCAACACAGACGTGGCATCATAGTCATTGCTAAAATCATTATTGCCAAATCTGCTTGAGTCTGTGTGACTCATTTGCAAATATAACGAACCGATAATGAGATCGGAGTATAATAAGGGCACCTCTACCATCAACAGACTTATCTGTCACTCAAAGTACCATAATTGGATTTCATTGGTCAGATATAATGACATGTTGTGTGCATTACCAATGAGGCTGGAGTTGGGATTGGAGCGGGCTGGAGGGGGAGTGGTTCGCGAGCCAGGCAGGAGCCGCTCCCGTCGCTGTCTCGCGGGAGGCCGCTGTCGTGGCAATGGCCGCGGACGAGTGGTCGGCCCGTTTCTGGAGTCCAGGGATGACGAAGAGGATGAGAGGGAATGAGAGACGGCACCTGGGGAAAGGAGATGAAGAAAAACATTTAGTGAAATAGGTCAAATGAAAACCCACTGTTAGCAATGAACAATGAAAGATAAATCCAAAAAAGGGTGACCAGACAATGAACAGAATAGACATTGTTGGGATGAATGTGGGCAGGCCTTGAGGAAAACGGCCGCCATCCGTCAGTGCACACAACATTGATCGAGCAGTGACTCGAGCTTCCAAACTGAAGCGTGTAAGACGCGTACAGAGGAAGCTCGCTTTCTGTACATTCTAAATCACATGGCACTGGCTGTGTGCCGACCATCTTAATACCCAATCATCCATTTACTCTCATGTCCGCCATGAGCACCTTATCATTCCCCGAGGGCAAAGAACTCTACCTAGTGTGCACTTCAGAGCCCGCAGCAACAGATCGACACTGAATCAATTTTGTGTGGCGACAACCCTGTCTTGGCTTGTCTTGGGTCCAACAGGGCCAACGTTCTAATTTCCCCGGACTGTAAGGAATGAGATGTAAGGGCGGGTCATCCAATTTGACTTTTAATAGACATTTTGGAGGCAGGACCTTATTAAGTTTTAACTTTGGCAGACCTTCAAAGGCTGAGAGTTCATTAGTTGTGAAAGTTAAAAGGGACTAATTGATTAACCCCCCCCCACAAAGACTTTTTAAGGAAAAAGGGATTTAATTCTGCTCCAAACTGATGAGGATCTAGACTCTAGTGGAAAAGCATGTGACATCAGCATTTATTTATGATATCTTCTCATGTTTTCATTATGAAGCTCATCAAGTCTGTGTTGAGCTGTTGGGTAGGTTGAAAGGGATGGTTGGTTCAGTATCAAGAAACACTTTGTGCTAGTGTTCGGACATATGGCTATTTGAGGGACATAAGCGGGATTATCCTACAGACATTATATTTCAAATAGAAATTAGTCTGATTTTTCCAACACATTGTATAATGACACCTGTGTGAAAACGTTCCTATAGGTTCAGACCTCTTTACTTTATTTACATTTTTAATCACACTCATAATTAATATCTGTCTTTTCTATGAAGTTTATTTGTATATACTGTTTTTATATACACTTGTGCACCTGCCCAGGGATTGCAGAGGGAAATCAGCTGTTTGATAACTCTGGTACAACATCCCTTTTCTCAAGTCAACTGAAACCTGTGGTGTACTGTACAATTTCCCTGTTCAAACTAGTAAAGTTGTTAATTGTGATTGAGCTGACTTGCCTTGCAACATGTACTTTCAATACGCACTTTTTTATCTAGGTTAGCAGCAGTAGAAAATAAGATGAAACTTCACAAAAGTGGACTATCCTTTCAAGGTGGCTCTTCACTACTTTTAACAACATCATATGATAATCCCGCCCGAATGTGCTTCAGAGGTTTCATTGCTGCCCACTGCCAATAAAGCACATAGCCCCATTGCAATGTGACTGCAGTACCTGTCTTGGCCTCAGGGGGATCGTCTTTGCTCTGTTCAGGAACTGGAGAGCCTTTTTGTTTATCAGGTGATTTTTTTGAGGCTGCAGAACCTTTTCCCACACATCGACAAAAAGAGGCAGATTCATAAAGAAAGAAAAACAAAATAAGAATGAGTAAACAAGAACATGAGCAGTTGACAAACAAGAGAGTAAAAGAAAAGGAAAATAGTAAACAGGAGATGAAAGTTGTCGGAACAGGAAACTGAAAAACACAGATCTGAATGGTTGAGGGAAAGGGGTAAGCTTGACAATGACACGGGGCAAGAGAAATAAAAAAAGAAGCAATCAAGAGAAAGGTTGAAAAATTAAAAAAGATAGCAATGTAAATTCAATTAAGTGAAGGAGAGTGTGACACTGCAGCGCTGGACTACGGAGAGCATGTGAGAATGAATAGATCTAACTCACGGGCTGCACTTGTCTGCAGACGTTTGTGTGTATGCTATTAGTGAGAAACCAAGGCCCTCAGAGAGATTCCAACAAAGTGGGATGAGAGGTCACTTACGCACAGGAACCCCAATCAAAACCGGACCCGCCCCGAGGACAGCAGCGGCTGCCAATTGTTGTTAACAGACACAAGGATATGATTTCAACACAATGCTACTGTTCTCCTAAATTGAGCCTTCAGGTTTCTGAGGCTAAATGGTTGAATGGACGACTAATGTCTGACTAGATACTCATTACAAGATAATGCAGTCTTTCAATGTGATTAGGCATAACAGTGCAGGTAAATTATAAGTATTTAACTGGTTACTGGCCATGTCATTACCAGGGTGGCAGCAGGACTAAAGAAAAGGACAATAGATCCCATTAAGATCCCAGTTCATCAGTCTGTGATGACATGTTAGATTAAAAGTGGTTGCAAAACAAGCATATCTTGTTCAGCATTATCTATGGTTATGGTTTAGTGATATGTCCCAGCTAAGTCAGCAACACAAACACATTTTAGGAAACTCTTTCCTTGTAGGGTCACAAAAAATATATTCCTATTCAAAAGTGCCAACAGCTCAGATTTGTGCTTAGATAAATGCCTTGTTTGTGTTCTACAGTACATTGAAATGTTAGCTGTAATGGCATTTCAATACTATAATTCACAATGCAAAGTCAATCCATTTGAATAATGCCAATGTCATTCCTCAAGTCCTTCTTGACATGACTCAAGTTGTTTGTTTGCTGTTGTTTGTTTGCTGTCATTTGTCAGTTGTTAGAGTAGATATTAACATCATTGCCTTTCTGAATACATTTTGCACAGTCCTATATAGCTGTCAATAAGTTAAACACAAATTAAAAACGATTACGTCACCATCAATCCAAATCACAGTGAGCTTCAGGTGTGCAGCAGGATGCTTTGGGAGGGGAAAGCACTGTTTTCTGTTAAATAGAACAGAGTTGGGTGTCACTTTTTATCTTCTATGATTTCTTTGCAAAGTGGCACTGGAAGAAGATTTAGAATTGATGTTCTTGTGACCAGTGCACATTTAGTTATTTTTTAATGCTATTTTCAACCCTTAACCCAACTATAACTTTTTTCCCTAAACCAAATTTCCAGGTTATTGTGGACAGCGCACACATTTAAATATATACATAAACACTTCGATTACATCTAGTCTTGCCAGAACCAGTCACTTAATAATACAAAAGATGGTAACAATTTAGCTGGATAGTCAATCTGTAGATGATTTACAAACTTACTACAAACTCAGTAACATTTCAATTAACTATCTACTAACACTAACCTTAACCCTCATCATATCTCTAAGAATTTCAATGACCCTTAGCCTAACACTTATTCAAAATCTAACCTTAACAAGCATTTAGTTCCTTTTTTGATAGTATGAATATCAAACAGCAAACAGGACTAAACCAATGCCTAGCACTAGGAATTTCTCTTTCCATGTTAGAAAAAGTGTCTGGGAAATAGTTCACCTGAAATGTAATCACTAAGCTGGAAATAAACGTTCTCCTCATGGAGACTGGCGAAATGTCCACAAAAATGTACATATTCCTTGTTTTGCAATCCTTGCAGGGATTTTTGGTGCCCAGAAACACACACACCTCAGAAAGGTAAAGGTAAAAGGTAACATTTTATATTATTTTAAAAGTTCATCAGTAAAAGTTCATTTGAAAACCACAATGAATTGTTCCCTTAAATTGAAACAAATCTCCTTGAATCGTTTCAAATTCAAAGTATGCTGTCTGTACCATATCCAAGCTGGTGCAAATAAAAACATGCACACAAGGACAAAGGACTGGGCGAAGTTAGACAGCCAATTTTCAATGGCAACAACATCCCAATAAAATTATAAAAAACTATATTTTAAATTGTCTTGCACCGCTTGTGTCCACACTAACCCTAACCCTATTGCTTTATTTCCCCATTTCCCATATACTTCAAATACAGTAAGTGGTAGTTATGTGCCTAATGCAAGAGAAAAATAAAGACTGTAGAAAAACAAGCAAAGAGAACGACAAGCAAAACAAATGTTATGCCACTTTAGAAAGTATTTGTTTCTAATTAAAAAAATGTATTGTTAGTGTCAAATTTTTTATATATTGTTTGTTGCTTTTTTTTAAAAAGTTAACGTATGTATGTTAATATAATGTGGTACTCCCGCTAGGGTTGGACGTGATCAACAAAAATCAGTATCGCAAAGTGGACCCAATTACCTCTAACAATAACATTGTGTTAAAAAAGGCTGAGTACAATTGTGCCATATTCCAATTAGGGCTGTCACTACATCAGGTTATCACTACACGATTATTGAGGCCAAAAGAATTCATGGTAATGATATTATCGCAGTATCTATAGAAATTTTGAAGTAAAAAAATTCTATCAAATTCATCAACTTTGTTTAATGTGTTTTTTTCTCTTTTTCGGCAAATGAATTACACTCAAAATAAGAGTGTATGGAGGTAGAGAGAGTCTGTAACCATAACTCTATAAATGAAAAAATAAAAGCATACAAAAAGAACAATTACACTAAATGGATAGTGAAAAGGCAACCAGATGAACTGATAAAAAGATACACAAGGCCTAACACCAAGAGGAGTTTTTGAAAAAATACAAAACATTTTCGCCTAGTGAATAGGCTATGAAAATGCGTTAAATCAAACACTAGTGTATAGGTCCAGTGTATAGGTCCAGACTCGTAGTTTAAGCAAATGCATTGTTTGTCCATGAATAAGCTATGGAAAAACCAAAAGGAGTTTTTGGAAAAACACAACGTCCTTTTAACCATGTAAATAGGCAAAAACGGCGCATTTTTGCGGATCTCTCCCGTGGGTTCTAGTGGGGCTAACGAGTTGATTTCAACACCAGTGCATAGGTCCTGTCTCCTTGTTTAAGGACATACATCGTTTTCTCTAGGTGACATGAATAAGGTATTGAAAAACAGAGAGGAGTTTTGGAAAAATACAACTTCAGTTTCGCCTAGTGAATACGGTATTATCATATGTGTATTATTAACATGATATCAATATTTCATTTTTTAAATATCACGGTTATTGTCAATACCGGTATATCGCGACACCCCTAATTACAATGCAGTTAAGACAATCTGCTAACTAAATTAGTGTAATTAACATTAAGAAGTAACTCGATAACAATATATATTGTTTTCGAAGTAATTGGGTCCACTTATCGTGATACTGATTTCTGTTGATGTCGCTGAGCCCTAAATTTCCCACCAATTTACCCCTCCATGCGCATAGCACGTACGCTCCTTCCACTGATTAAGACAAACACTTTTACATCATCAGTCGACAATGTTGAAATCCAGACATCGCCCGGCCACAATGCACACCCCTACTAAAGAAGCTGTAGAACACAATAGATTGTGACGATTAATAACCCATGTTGGATTGTTGCTGATATTGCTTTCCCCTTTAAGAAATTTAAATCTGAAAGACCTGCAATTCTCAGTGGCATTTCTCACTTGACATTAAAACGAACAGTGGGTAGACAGCTGCTTTTTGTTTGTATCTTTTTTTAGTGAATAAAGTTTCCTCTAAGACATACACACAAACAATGTTTCATGTTTAAACTTCAAAACAAACAGCGAAACACGACTGCTTTCACCACGGCTGTAAAACAAAACGGGACCATGCGTCAATCGATTCACATAAACTAGCGATCATACTGATGTTTCAGCACTTCTCTCAGCATACAGGAGACCAATTTAAATAATCTATTTCTAATCAAAACCAAGTCGTAGAAGACAAGATAAATTGCCGTTTGAGAACTGCAGGAGACGATCGACTGCTTACTGTCGGTCAATAAAATGAAAAGGAGATCTAATAATAGATAATCAGCTGAATGAATTGCTCAAAGATTTGATTTTGAGGTGACTACAGGAAATACCACAGCACCAAGAAAGAGGTGACTGATTCAAAATGTAAAAGTAAATGCGGAAGAAGCGCGATTATTGATTGCCATTTCGGTTAACATTTTCAATGAGCTTGGACAACAACAGCTACACAGAGAATCGTCTTCAAATAAATAAAAAAGAGGTTATCCAGAACTGAGTCTCAAATTTATTTCTACATTACCATTAATACAACTGGACTCCCTCACACCCCACACCTTAACATACCTCTTCAGCTCGCTGGCATACTCCTGTAGCGACAGGCTACCAGTAAATACAGGGTTTTTAAGGATCAAAGTAGGGACCACATTAGCCACACTGTCACCACAAACCGCTGTCACTGACATTTTTTTAGGCCTGGCTCACACTGTAATTGGTGCAAGCCTTGTGGTTAGCAGAGTCTGTCACATCTGGTTAGCCATGCAGGGGACTTAAACCTGTGCAGCTATCGGCGCACTGAGCTGAGTCATGCCGACACGTACCAGCAGACGGGGAGAGGCTGAAATGAGCGATAGGTGCTCTGAAAAGTGTGCGCTTTCCTTGAGAACTGCTAAGTTATAAATTACACCTAGTGCAGAATAGGTGTGCGGTACGTGCACAGGTCCACACACATACGCGTGCTCACACAAATGCACACTCGCACAAACCTCGTGATGTATGGCTGGCCAGCCATTCATTCAGTCTGTCCGTGGCCTGGTTATTAAATCGGCTTAATTGGACTATCAATCAATGGAAGCAGCGGAATTCCATGGGACACACCGAGGTCCCCTTATTCCAGTCACGTCTGGCTCAAGTGGCAACCAAGGGCACAGAATATTACGCCACATAGCAAAGGAGGTGTAACATAACTGCCAGAGAGGAAAGAGAATGTATTTTCTATCCCCATTCGCAGTGACTCAAGACTGTCTCAAGGCCTTTGCCACATAGTTTTTAACTAAAAAAACAATAGCATTTTTACTACTAGGCTGAGGCCTTGTTGCCTTTGTTGGCATCAAAAGGGGTCTGTCTAAAGGGATGTAAAAGGCTAGCAACATAGCACCCATCATCCCACTGCTGGCTCCCCTGGATGGGAGAACATGTGCTGCCGGAAGTGGTGCTGGAGGGCCAGTAGGTGACACTCTTCCCACTTGAAAGATGAAATTGTAGGGCAGGGAATCCTTTAGGTGGGACTTTAAACGGGTGCTCTGGTGCCCTGACTGTTCAATAAAGAGCCCATGGCTTTCATAATAGGAGTAGGGGTCCTGGCTACGTTTTCAATCTGGCCTTCATATCATCATGGTCATCTAATCATCGCTAACTCCTAATTGTCTCTTGCTCCCCAGGGGCAGATCCACACTGCCCGGGTGATTTTAGCCTGGAGTTAAGCAAATGTTCACACTTGCACATTTTGAATTGGGCTAGCATCAAGACAAGCCCATGACTAGCTGGCCCTGCAGGGTTAGCACAGGCTTTTCATGGCTTGCCGGTCACAAGTGGAGGGAACATAAGTTGGAAAAAGAGTCAAGCCCAGGGTTGTACAAGTGTGAATTAGTAGTCCTGGGTTAAAGACGAGCCCAGGGAAAATAAAATATTGTGTGAACACAGGCTGAACAAGCCAAAGGCCAGCCTTAGCCTTGGGCTAAGATAGTCTCGGGCTAACAACAAAGCAGTGAGAAAAACCCTTCTGAGTACTAAATGTATGCAATTGACCATCTGTCCATCTGGATAACTGAGTGTCAGCTAAATTACAAAGATGTAAATACAGGCCACCACAACAGACAATCCAATCAAGGCCTCAGGAGCATCTGTGGTAATCTGTTTAGCCGAGATCGTCACCCCCATGAAGCCGGATATCACTTTTCGTGGGATTCGTCGGGAGCTCGTCCGTTGTTTTCAAGAAACGCCCGCCAGCAACAGGGAGATGGAGAGGTCGTGGTTTCCATTACCATTACTGTCTGCATCATGGCTTGTGTTTCGAATCCCCTCGAGTGAATGAATGTCAAGAGTTATGTCTCATTCAGTGGAAGCATATTAGAATGGGGGGGTCAGACATCACATCCGAAACTAATGTCATTATTCTCCCATGTAGGAAGGAGGGAGAGGTGGCGAGGTGTGTGTTTCCATGGTTCCCTGTGATGAGCAGTCTCTAATAATGCATTAATGTGCAAGGGTCTCCAGAAACAGGTCCTCGAGGGAGTGTGATGAGATAAACGGCGACACGTGGAAGATGGCTCTCCTTTCATGCTGTCCTACATCTTCAACCCCTCCCTTCCTGACTCTGCTCACTGCCTCCAAGATTTGAAAACCTCAGACCTTCGGGCTCAACGGTCTCTTTGTGTTTTTATAATGATGCTGAGTTTTCCTCCATCACAAGTAGGTTCTTAATTTGGGGCCCAGTCCATTTGTCTTTGTGCCCCTTGGGAATGCAGCTGCCTAGCTATCCGTTATGCTGTACCCAATCCAAACACAAATCCATAGACTCAGGGCCTTGACACAAATATTTGACGTCTCTGGCAGAGTAATGGGTTACCTGTATTAATTCTGGAGGTGACCCGCGATAGGTCAATGTACCGAGGGGGCCGTACAGGGGTGGAGTTCCTCTGGGGTTTAGCTTTGCGTCGCTCAGTGGGTTTGCTGATCTTGGATAGAGGTGCAAATATACCTGTCAGGCGGGCAGAAAATATGAGGGACAAAAGGACAGAGAAAGAGAGAGTAAACGATTGTCATGCACAACTAAAAGTCAACTAGAACTTAACAAAAAATTGGGGAGAATAGCAATTGCCAGGAAGCCTGACAACCGAGCAATTGAACTTGTTCAAAGGATCCAAAACGGTTAAGACGAACATGAATATACACCGATCAGCCATAACATTATGACCACTGACAGGTGAAGTGAATAACAATGATAATGTCGTTATCATGGCACCTGTCAGTGGGTGGGATATATTAGGCAGCAAGTGAACATTCTGTCCTCCAAGTTGATGTGTTAGAAGCAGGAAAAATGGGCAAACGTAAGGATCTGAGCAACTTTGACAAGGACCAAATTGTGACGACTGGGTCAGAGCATCTCCAAAACTGCAGCCCTTGTGGGGTGTTCCCAGTCTGCAGTGGTCAGTACCTATCAAAAGTGGTCCAAGGAAGGAAAAGCGGTGAACCGGAGACAGGGTCATGGGTGGCCAAGGCTCACTGATTCACGTGGGGAGCAAAGGCTGGCCCGTGTGGTCCGATCCAACAGACAAGCTACTGTAGCTCAAATTGCTGAAAACGTTAATGCTGGTACTGATAGAAAGGTGTCAGAACACACAGTGCAGTGCAGTTTGTTGCGTATGGGGCTGCGTAGCCGCAGACCAGTCAGGGTGGCCATGATGACCCTTGTCCACTGTCGAAAACTCCTACAATGGGCACGTGAGCATCAGAAATGCAGCACAGAACAATGGAAGAAGGTGGCCTGGTCTGATGAATCACGTTTTGTTTTACATCACGTGGATGGCCAGGTGTGTGTGCATCGCTTACCTGGAGAACACATGGCACCAGGATGCACTATGAGAAGGAGGCAAGCCGGCGGAGGCAGTGTGATGCTTTGGGCAATGTTCTGCTGGGAAACCTTGGGTCCTGCCATTCATGTGGATGGTACTTTGACACATACCAAATACCTGAGCATTGTTGCAGACCATGTGCACCCTTTTATGGCAACGGTATTCCCTGATGGCATTGGCCACATTCAGCAGGCCTGCCACAAAGCAAAAATGCGCCCTGCCACAAAGCAAAAATGGTTCAGGAATGGTTTGAGGAACATAACAACAAGTTCAAGGTGTTGACTTGGCCTCCAAATTCCACAGATCTCAATCCAATCAAGTATCTGTGGGATGTGCTGGACAAACTAGTCCGATCCATGGAGGCCCCACCTCACAACTTATAGGACTTAAAGGATCTGCTGCTAACGTCTTGGTGCCAGATACCACAGCACACCTTCAGCGGTCTAGTGGAGTCCATGCCTCGATGGGTCAGGGCTGTTTTGGCGGCAAAAGGGGGACCTACACAATATTAGGCAGATGGTCATAATGTTATGGCTGATCGGTGTAGATTGAGTCCAAGATCCACTCTAGTTGTCCAAGTGGGTTCTAGTGGACATACCATGCTTGGGGAGGCAGGTGAAGTACTGGACTCCCGCAACAGATCCATCGTTCTTCCCCTCTGCTTGATCGAGTTCCACTCCAGCCCAAAGACCACCGGCAAACTCAGTGCTACCGCAGAACTGCAGAATGCCCACCTGAATACAAACACACAATACTCAACAAACAGGTTCCTAGTCCTGTTTGTTGCACTGGTCTGAACAGAGATATTGGTCTAGAATGTCTGTCACATTCTCTCTTGCAGAGAGAGAGAGAGAGATGAAAAGAGATTACGTCTTCATTCACAAACACAAGAGCCGCTGGGCATTTAGGTTAGGACAGCCCACTCTATTAAGAACCTTCTGCAACTCAAGCATGTTTTGATGCGTCCAAATGTATAAACACGCAAATCGTTGGAGCGTTAACAATACGGTTAGCCAATCTGGAGTTACATCATGCCCAGTGATTTTGATTTTGAGTGAGAATTCTTTAATGGTTTATACGTTGATAGGGCCCAGTCTCACTGGTATCTGTGCGCGTGTGTATATTTAAGGGGTCTTCAGGCAAAACAAATACGCAAGTAAAGTCATTGAATTCACAGTGCTGCATACCTTTTCACAGATCTTGTTCATCCCTACTCCTTAACTTGCCTTTAGAAATATGTACTTGAGAGACAAAATTTTGTGTATCTTCCCAGGGCTAGAGTCAGTTAAGTGGAGTGAATAGCATGATCAACATGATCTTACACTAAGGGCTGTATAGCTTAGAGCAACAATCTGTTCTTGGGAAAATAGGATCCGTACAGATTGTGTCTGACTTGCCACGAGTTTTGATCCATTTACTTAAAGAAGACTAAAACCTTCTTAATTCCCAGTGAATTACAACCAAAGACCAATGAACCTAGTGATGGCCATTCGAGGCTTCATTAACGTTCTTCTAGCAGCAGGATATTATGCTAGCAGCCCTAACTCAGATTTTCTTTTTCAAAATAAAAGCCATCATTGAAATATTTAAGACAATGCAGTTAACAATCTAGTCTGTGAATCTAGTCCATCATCTTCTGGTTTAATGTCCGTTCCAATGTTGTTCTTATCTGTTCTTTTTTACAGACGAGATTGTTAGCTATATTGCCTTCTAAATGTCAATGATGGTTTTTATTGTGATAAAGAAAATCTGAGTGCTGCCAGCATAATATCCTGCTGCTAAAATAACGCTAATGAAGCCTCGTTTGGCCATCACTAAATAAACCTGCCTGTGTATGGCTATGGAACCGGAGGTCTACCTTCTGACCAGCAATAATCACACGGTCACCCAGCTGGATGCCCAAAGTGGTGAGCTGAGCCCGGGCCTTGTCAGAGAGACCTGGGGGTGCCAGGACAGGCAGGGTAAGGGTCAGTGGCAGGGGGGCACAGGGGCGTGGCAGGGCCTCCCTCAGCAGCATCCTCAGCTCCTTGGCCAGGGCAGCCGCATCTGCCATCTCCAGGGGCATATCCAAGGGCTCGGGCACCACTTCGGCCGGACACAGGCCCCTCTCGTTCTGAAGAGAGAGATAAGAGAGGGATAAAGAAAGGAAAAAATAAATATGAGGAATACTTGGTAGCCGATCATGCCGATCCTGAGAGTCTGCTGCCAGGCTGCAAGCACCCTAGATATTCATTTTTTTTTTTTCATACATTCACTTTTTTTTTTTAAATGTCCTAGCACCTGTAAGGGTAATTTATTAACTCAACACAGTCTTGCATTTCAGCCAGACCTAAAATTTGAGAAGAGAGAACCTTCTTAGTTAAAGCAGGAAACATGGACAGGATTTACGAAATAATAATAATAATATAATAAATCATAGCCAAATTAACTATGATTTCCCTGAGCAATTTGAACATAAGTGAGATTAGCAAATAGCCTACAGTTAAATAACTTTGCTAAAAACTAAAGCCCCTTAATTTATTAAGCTTGTTAACACCAGGGAAAGCTAAGATCTAAGAATGGTGAGGTAAAATCGATTTATTGTTCTATACGAGTGTTACCCCCACTGTCTGACATACATATATACAGCTCCGGAAAAAATTAAGAGACCACTGCACCTTTTTCCTTCCTTTCCAAAAAAGTTGAAAAGGAAGGTTTTGAGTGAGGAACGGGAAGGGTTAAAATTAAGAGACCACTGCAAATTGAATGCTTCTGTTCCTCAGTCAAAACTTTCCTTTTCAAATTTTTTGGAAAGGAAAGAACAAGGTGCAGTGGTCTCTTAATTTTGCAATGCATGAACATCACCAAACGCAGGGTTTCCTCATTTGTGGTGCATTGCCAGGCCTTTACTGCAGCTGTCTTCAGTTGTTGTTTGTTCATGGGTCTTTCTGCCTTAGGTTTTGTCTTCAGCAAGTGAAATGCATGCTCGATAGGGTTGAGATCAGGTAACTGACTTGGCCATTGGAGAATATTCCACAACTTTGCCTTAAAAAACTCCTGGGTTTGCAGTATGTTTTGGGTCATTGTCCATCTGTAAAGTGAAGCGCTGTTTAATCAACTTCACTGAATTTGGCTGAATCTGAGCAGACAATATATCCCTATACACTTCAGAATTCATCTGGCAGCTTTGGTCTTCTGTCACATCATCAATAAAAACTAGTGCCATTGGAAGCCATGCATGCCCATGACATCGCACTGCCTCCACCATGTTTTACAGATGATGTGGTATACTTCAGATCATGAGCCGTTCCAAGCCTTCTCCATACTTTTTTCTTCCCATCATTCTGGTACAGGTTGATCTTAGTTTCATCTGTCCAAAAAATGGACGGGCATTTTTAGATGTTTTTTGGCAAAGTCTAATCTGGCCTTTCTATTCTTGAGGCTTATGAATGGTTTGCACCTTGTGGTGAACCTTCTGCATTTGCTTTTGTGAAGTCTTCTCTTTATGGTAGAGTTGGATAATGATATGCCTACCACCTGGAGAGTGTTCTTCACTTGGCTGGATGTTGTGAAGGGGTTTTTCTTTACCATGGAAAGGATCCTAAGAGCATTAGCCACTGTTGTCTTCCGCGGACATCCAGGCCTTTTTGTGTTGCAGAGCAGACCAGTGCGTTGTTTTTTCCTCAGAATGTACCAAACTGTTGATTTGGCCAATCCTAATGTTCCTGCTATCTCTCTAATAGATTTTTTTTGCAGCCTAAAGATGGCCTGTTTCACTTGCATTGAGAGCTCCTTTGACCGCATGTTGTGGGTTCACAGCAACAGCTTCCAAATGCAAATGTCACACCAGGACTCAACTCCAGACCTTTTACCTGCTTAATTGGAGAAATAACAAAGGAATAGCCCACATGAAACAGCTTGAGTCAGTTGTCCAACTACTTTTTGTCTCTTGAAAAAGAGGGGGCTACATATTAAAGAGCTGTAATTCCTAAATCCTTCCTCCAATTTGGATGTAATACCCTCACATTGAAGCTGAGAGACTGTGCCTTAAGCCCATTTTCATTATTTAACTGTAACTTGAATACATTTTTGTAAACAGCCAAAATAACAAAACTTGTGTCAGTGTCCAATTATTTCCGGACCTAAATGTATGTACACAGTAACCACCCTTTTTCTTCAAAGGGACATTTTCCATCATTAAACAGATTGAGGTGAAAAGCGGTATGAAAAGGTTTTTGGCAGTTGAGGGAGCTACATTTAATTTCTCTTTCAAAATACTTTAAAAACACTTGTTAATTCTAACACAAAGAAATATCCCCTCCAAACCATTTTAAATTTAAAGTTAGTAATTTTGGAACTGCCAGAATTTGATAGCAGTAGACAACACATTCTTGCCATGGGCATGGTTGGTTACAATACAAAACAAACTTGCTAATTAATGGATCAGCAGGACCAGGTAAATTATTGGATAGACATTAATGGACTACTAGCATAAGCAGAAATGCCACTCCAACATTGAAACCTGGAGCTTGCTTGTGATCAAAATAAGACTGGTCTTTCAAATTTAGCATCCCTACTTAAATAGAAACTTTCTGTGAAACTTTTGGAAGAGAGTTCTTGAGATCATGAGATTAAAGCGGTTTTTGAAGTGCCCTTTCCTCAGAGTGGTAAAACATAACTATACTTTACAATGGACCTAAATAAATAAAATCATTATGCTCATTTAAGTAAGAGGCAGGTAAACCCACACAAGACACTCATTGTAGTATGACAGCACAATGTCAAGCAAAAAAAGTCAACAACAAAAGTCAACTAGTGAAAATTCCCTTGATTTCACCATTTTTGAGAGAGATGTCAAGCTTTTACCGTAGCATGGACAGCGCAGAGACCGTAGCCCAAGAAAGCTTTCACATGATGGATGGCAGCACAAGAATTGCTGACTGAGGACACTGCTGTGGAGCCTGTAGATGCCCAATAACCTTTAGCCTCCATCCAACATACTCCATTGTGCACTGTAAATAATTATTTTAGCAATTCCTTCCTCCGATAAATAAGCGCTACTGAAGTCAACAAACAGAAAATGTGCGCGCGCGCGCACACGCACACACGCACACGAACACACAGCTGACTGATAAGTCATCAGTTTCACAATTCAGACAAATCTGTCTCCGGTATCACGCTGGCTAACTAGCTGATGGTCTGTGCCAGTGGAGACATGATCCGGTGCAGATTTCACAGAGCAAGCGCTGACAAAGCTATAATGAACCCCTCTGTAGAACTCCAGCCCAGACATTAGACATGTTGTACAAGCCAACAGTCAATACACCAGAAAAACAGAGCAGGGCAAATGGATAGAGAGACACAGGTTTAGGTGGTAACACTCCTGACTCTGCACTGCACATTAATAGTCCAAAGTCTGTAACTGTGCGGTCTCCCCATTTCTTTACTTGCTGTTTAGAATTAAGACAGCTAAGTAAATTAGGGATAAAGAATGCTGTTATTCTGGGCTTCCCTTTCACGCTTACGGGTTAACATGGAGATAAAAGTTCATGAATAGTCATTATACTCCAAATCACACATCAGTTTATCCACCAAGCTTTCTTGTTGAAGGAGCCAAAACATTTTTTTAGACAGCGCTCTGGTGCTCTCTAGTGGTTGAATGTTGCACACCCACAGGAGCGAAATGGACAGAATTACAGGGAGGCAAATTCGTTTGAATGCAAATACACCTAAAACTGCATGAGGGTGCATTGTCAATTTCACCTGGCGCGAATCATTCACATAGTCTCTATTTAAAGTAAATGTCAGAGTTGAGTAAGGCAGTCGCGGCAGAAAGGCTCTCATCATATGCTTTGCAGAGCTAGGAGAGACAGAAAGCTTCACAGTCATAGCCTGCGTAAGGGAGCCTTTTGTCTTTGGGGGCAATTCAAAGCAAAGTCAAGACATTGGTATTCAAAACAAATGACTGTTTAGCGTTCTAAGCCACCAGTGTCAGGGAAAAGGGCCAAATGGGTAATGCAATACACACCAAAAATGTGAATACCAGAGTAAGCCAAGTGAACAATACCGTTTGATTAGTTTTTAATCAGAAGCTCAAGTGTGGTAGTTTGCAATGGCCTCTGTCAAAACAATATACTGAAATTTGTCCTTACAGCTGTATATATTTTAAAACAATTATAGACCAAGACCGTGAATCCTCAAATAGCGCAAATCAAAACCATTGGGTAACCTCGACACGTTGAAATAGCTGGCTTCTCCTGGGCACAGTTACTGAAAAAGGAGAATGAAAGGAGAATTCTAAAAGAATAGAGGTCCTGCAAGAATACTACTTGTCAGTATCATTCACAGGTAAGTTATTAAAAGTATGAACATCAAACTGCAATTTTTGATGTATGACAAATGTAGTTATACACCGATCAGCACATGGTCTGCATCAATGCTTAGGTAGGTGGTACGTGTCAAAGTAACATCCACATGAATGGCAGGACCCAAGGTTTCCCAGCAGAACATTGCCCAAAGCATCACACAGCCCCCGCCGGCTTGCCTCCTTCCCATAGTGCATCCTGGTGCCATGTGTTCTCCAGGTAAGCGACAGACACACACCCATCCACGTGATGTGAAGGAAAACATGACTCATCAGACCAGGCCACCTTCTTCCATTGCTCTGTGGTCCAGTTCTGATGCTCACGTGCCCATTGTAGGTGCTTTCGGCAGTGGACAGGGGTCAGCATGGGCACCCTGACTGGTCTGCGGCTACGCAGCCCCATACGCAACAAACTGCAATGCACTGTGTGTTCTGACACCATTCTATCAGTACCAGCATTAACTTTTTCAGCAATTTGAGCTACAGTAGCTTGTCTGTTGGATCGGACCACATGGGCCAGCCTTCGCTCAGTGAGACTTGGCCGCCCATGACCCTGTCGCCGGTTCAGCGCTTTTCCTTCCTTGGACCACTTTTGATAGGTACTGACTACTGCAGACCGGGAACACCCCACAAGGGCTGCAGTTTTGGAGATGCTTTGACCCAGTGATCTAGCCATCATAATTTGGCCCTTATCAAAGTCGCTCAGATCCTTACGCTTGCCCATTTTTCCTGCTTCTAACACATCAACTTTGTGGACAGAATGTTCACTTGCTGCCTAATATATCCCACCCACTGACAGGTGCCATGATAACGACATTATCAGTGTTATTCACTTCACCTGTCAGTGGTCATAATGTTATGGCAGATCGGTGTATAGTGTCTAATCTGTCTAATGGATCTATTGCAATCCAGCTAGGAGAGATGATTCTAAATGTGTTTCAACTTCCATTACTAAAACTTTAATTTTCACAACATGAAAAAACTCCCATCACCTCTTCTGATATTAATGTTCCATTATTATTGATTTGTCCAATGTTTTCGACTTTTCCTTTAAAATAATCTCTTCTGATACTTGAACAGGAATGGTTTTAGGGCTTTAGATTGTGTCATGAAACTTTTCTATACGATATTGCACAAGTAGTGTCATTGTGATATGTGATGATTATCTGAAAGTGAGCAATCAATCTTTTAAATTTCACCTTAACAAAAAATCGGTAACATATTGCCTTGAACATTCCCTAAAACCGTCAACTCAACTTTAAAACCAAAATAGTGTAAGACAAAACCAAAACGTTCCCCAGAACATATCTCGTTAGCTACACGTTCAAAGGCTGAGTAACAGAGACTCGGCTTGACTCTCTACTTGTCCCCCCTTAGGGCCTAACATGCTTAAACAAGCATTGTGGGTTGTTCAAGATGCGGCGTGCATCTGAGCAGGGGTAAATAACATCAATAATTAAAATTCACGCTTGCCGTGATATCTGCCAGGTTGCCTCGCGTGACCTCTGGGTGTTGTGTTCTTCTTCCCTCCTGTCGTCTGGGTGTAAAATTAGTTTAGGAGATAAATTAGCATGGTTTAATATGCAGAAAAAGCTAGCAGGAGAGGGTTGAATAAGTGGGTTGGGATAAGCACAGAGCGACTCAGATGTGGGTGGGATGACTGACATCTTTAGTGGGGAAGAAGCGTGTCTCCTTGACAGAGTTTTTGTGTCACAAGGAATGCACACTCCTGAGGGGAATGATTTCGAGTGCAACGTGGCAGGGGATGTGAGGGTATGGGTGACGTGTGTGGTAGGAATATTAACTTACTGTTGTAACTATGCTTGAGTGAAATCGAGAACATCCACATGCCACTATTAATTTGAATGAGAAGGCGTGTGAGTGTTAATTTGAGTGCTTGCGTGCATTTGCAAAGAATTACTATGTGTGACGTGCGTTGGCTATGTCAATCAAGACCTAGTGCTTGCACGTAAATCACTCTTTACACAGAGATTGCTCATATCAATGCCAACATTAGTTAATGCAGACATGAAACTGTTCTAGAGTCTCAATTTCTGAAGAAGCCCACTGATATTAGAGCCGACCGATTAATCGGTTGGCCAACAAAATTAGCTGATAGCATTTCACAGATATATGCATCAGCCTTTATCGTGCTGATAAAGCACTGATATTAATTGCATAGAGTGAACAAATGCATCTGCTCATTTACATTTTCTTTTGAATTGTTTGATGGTTGCCTAAAGTGTGCTCTTCAAGCTGCTCAGTGAACATAATTCAACTCTGAAGTCACAATGTTATAGAGATTAGGTGAAAAGGTGAGAAGGAAGTTAGCCATCTAGCCTGCAAGGTAGTTACCTTAGAATGCTAATTGTGTGTTACTCTCCTGAACAGTTTCAACTGGCCCTGAAGTTAACACTCATCCTTGATGCAAAGATATCTAACAACATTAATGCCAATGTCAATTATGTTTGTGGGCTTACTTAGTGCATGTCTGATATCTGCCCAAATCTATCAATTGGCATCCTGGACAAATATTGAAACTAGCCTTGTACAAAAAAAACATGTTCAACACGTACCCTGAAGGCGGGGTTTGCTCCCAGCTCCAGTAGACACTTAACCGCAGTGGCGCAAAGGTTGGCGGCTGCGATGTGCAGGGCAGTGCCGAAGTCAAAGTCACTGCAGGTAGCGTCTACCTCTGAAATAGTTTCAATAGGGTCAATTAAGATCAGATTGTGCTTCAGTAGAATTTAACTTTGCGTCAGAATGCTTAATCATCACAGGAAGACAATGGTAAAAGCGGAAAAACTGTCACATCCTGTCAGTAGGCAAACTGTATACTCTAATACATTTATTTACTTAGTTATTATATATTTAAACAGGCAACCGCAAGTATTTTTACTATCCATGCCAAACAACAGCAGTGTTTACTTAGTATCTTTGCAAACAGTTGCCACCCAATGTGTGCGTGTGAGGGGCCTGTTGTGAACACTACAAATCCTTAATTGAAATCATTGGGTTGTGTTTGCCAGAATCGCGGTGTAGGGAAATTATCAATGGCATACTCTGTGTTCTCTCTCTCCTCCTCTCCTTCTGGAAACCCTTTGGAGGAGAAAGCCAGAGGTCTCAAATCTGACCCCCCCCCCATTTCGCTCCACCTTAACCTTCCATCCCTCCACACCCTCCTCCATCTCCCCTCTACTCACCCCCGGGATGGGAGGCGTGCAGGACCACCCTGATGAGCTGGGGCACGTCGAAATAGGCGGCGTAGTGCAGGGCACACATGTTGGTCCAACGAGACCGCAGGCTCGGCTCCGCCCCTAGGGACAGTAGTTGCTGGGCGAAGCTGGCTGCTGTGTCGGCGTCACCTAAGGGGAAGGGCCACCGTTCAGACAGGCAGTCAGACCATTACTGGCTAACATTTCTGTGAGGACTTTTTAAATTAAACAAAAAAATATCTTACAAACAGTCAAACAGATATACAGTTATTTGCAAGTGTGTGCGACTGTGCTTACACACAAACACAAACACACTTTTCGGTCTTCTCACCTATGCCAGGTGCTCCTGCCTTGCAACAGTAGTGCAGGAGGCTCATGTCGGTCAAGCCATCTCGGTCGTTCACACCACAGCCTCTCTTTAGGATCTAAAAGTGGAGCAACAATAAGCGTCACTGATATGTCTAACTTCTAGTTAGCACCCTCCCAAACAATGAGGAAACACCACGATGATAACAGCCTTGACAACTTGTTTGAGACTATACATAAATGAAAATTCTAACAAAGAGGGTTATCACTTTTGTTGTGAGGAAGTATTGTTTGCGTCGCCCTGAAAAAAACATGATAACCAAGATATGTTGTTTGATTTTTGCACTGAGCATTCTTTGGCCTTCAAAATGCTCAATCTAATGGTGTGGATGTTAGGAAACCAGTCAGAATACTTTTAGAAAATTGACCTGACTGACTGATAGAACGAGCTTGAGCTCAACCCCCTTACCCAACTGGCTCAAAAGACCTTGGTCTACTTCAGTCAAATCAGCTTTGTGATATGCAGTTAGACAAAAGTACCATTCCACAAAAACAGCTCAGAAGTGACAAAAGGGGCCCTTAGAATGGGCAAAGTTGCTTTATCCTTGGCATAGATGTTAACCATCAACATGTGAGGCTGTAGTGCCTACCAGGGACATTTTAGAGCACCTGTCAGTCACTCAACACAAAAAGTCATTCTCAAATGTTGTTTTGTTTCTTTACCAAGTGCTTAATAGATGTTAGTGGTAAAATATCATCCGGAAATAAATAACAATTTTGACTGACTCAGTATCTAGAGCCCAGACCTAAGGACGAAAAACAAAACCTACTGGACTGGCCGACAAGGAACATGTGTAATGTTGAAAAAAAGGGTCACCTCGTTGCCAATCAAGCTGATATTTCTCTGGACCTGGGGTACCCACTGCCTGAGAACTGCGAAGAGCTCTGGAACTGTGGTGCTGGGGTCCAGTAGCACCTCCCTGCACTGAGGATCCTCCGGGTCAAAGAAGGAGAACTCTGGAGGAGGGAACGACAGCAAAACACTGACGCTAGTGAACCAGGACATTTTTGCTGGTAGACACACTAAGAATGTAGTCCCTAGCCAACAACTGAGCTTGAAAGGGATGTGACAAATTAAAACTTTTTCTATTTTAAACAAGAATAATTTGTTCATGAACTGCACATCACTGACAAGACCATTGACGGGTTTCCCTAGCTTATGATCCATGCGTCTCCCATTTGTTTGGGGAGCAATATCTGTGTCAGTATGTTGGGCGACGAGTCAACTTGTTCTGCCTCTTTTGCATCTTAATTTCAAATTTACATTACACAGGGCAGTATCAGCAAGCTAGCGGTTTCACGTGCCAACGGGATGCTGCTGTCCTAGTTACTCCGTCGGCCAGCCACACATGTGACTCGCAAAACAGACACGTAGAGAGAGTTTAATATAAGGACAAGAATGAGTCACATTACCGTTTGACCAAATCATGACAATGTTGCGCTGATGCGACCAATTAAAAATGTTACTCAAAAAGCCAAAGAAAAGAAAAGCACATGCAACCATTTGGTCGTAGTGTGGTGCGCAGCCTTCATCCGAATTAGCAGTTTTGTGCCCTTACCGCACTCGGTTGGCATCGGGGCCGACGCCACCTGGTGGATGGTGGGGCGTTCTACACTAACGTGGGACACACGTCCCAGAACTGAGTCCCCCTCCGAAGACTCTGGCACCGGAACATCCTCTTTGGTCATTTCCCCTTCAGGGCCTACAGACAAGAGAGAAGATGACTCATACAGGAGGCAGTTTATCACAAGGACAGTCTGAAAATAATTGAGTTATTTTGGAGTGTTCTGACAATTTTCATTCAGAAAGATTTTTGCATGCTTTTTACATTTGTATCCCACATTTTGGTGGGAAAAAAGGCAATTTTATGCCTTCTCTTATAGGCTACATGCCTTCTGTAAGGTTATGTGATCTTCTATTCATCGTGGTGTCATTACACTCCTGAGTGAACAATAAAATATAGAGTATGTATAGATTCTAAAATGCAATTTTTTAGCCATGGCCAAAAGCATTGCTACACTTGCATTTTCCTTAAATAACTCATACAGTCTCTATAAGTAAGTTGAAATTTACTAAAGTATTGTTTCCACAATTATTTACTCCATTTTTATTATTAAAGAACCTAATATCCTTTTAAATAAAAATAAAATGGCGTTGGTAAAATAGACTCCCCAGACTCGACATTTTGTAGCATAGCTTTTGGCCAAGACCACTGCAATCAAGTGCTTCCTATAGCCATGGATGAGCTTCCAGCACATCAATACTGGCAATTGGCCCACTCTTCTCGCATTAACTGCAGTTCTCCCAGATTTCTCCCAGGGTGCCTCCCAACTGCTGTCTTCTGATATCGCCACAGGCCCTCATTTATCAATGTTGCGTATGAACAGAAATGTTTGTAAACCATGCGTGCAATCATTTCTAAGCAAAGTGTGGGATTTATACATTTTCACTTATACTTGAGAACGTGTGTACATTAATGCACACCTCTGACCATGCATACGCACAGCACCTTGTGGTAGAAAAGTCAAACTGCTAATGAAATACCATCCACCAAATGGAGAAAGGATTGACATACTGGACCAAATCAGAAACTACAAAGAAAAAAGGTAATATATTAATAGTTTATTAATGTATTGCTTTTATAGACACTTAAGCTTATAATAGTTTTCATAAACATGAAACCATTTAAGCCTAATTGAATAGTTAAGTTAATTAGAAAGAGAATGGAATGTAAGGTTGGAGGCAATTTAGTTAAACCAGTTAAATAATATAAAAGGCAACACTGAGGAATTTTGACATGTCCAAAATGGCAAATCTTGCATTGCTAGAGGATCTGGCACAAGCTGCTTTACGCAAGGAGCGTGTTTTCAATGAGCGTGCAGATTTTTGAGAACGACACTTGGCTTATTATTAGATTACGTTTTCCATTTATTTCATGTATGTTTGTTATATTTATTGTCAAGAAATAATATTTAGATGTGGTCCATGTCTGAATATGGTTGTTAAAATAAAGCTTGACTTGCCATCAGTTGGTGTGTCTGGTATTCCTTCAGACACACCAACTGACACTCCTCCTGTTACACTTATATCCCTTTTGTGGATCATCATTTTTTCTTTGCATATGTATTCAAATCAAACAATTTCTTCATTAACTGATCTGCACTCAGATGAGGCAGAATTGACCACAGCTCTAACTCGCTCGAAAGCAATATTTTTTCTCTTATTTGTCAAGCCATTGATGAGGGCTCCAAAAAGTATGACTTGTTTTGCTTCTACTTCGGTGATCAAAAGTTCTATTTCTGCGTCAGAATTTGTCTTTTCTTTCTCTTTGATTTCTCCAATGTGATTGTTGATATTTCTTGCACCATTAAAGGGAAGGTTTGCGACCATAAATGGTAATTTAGGGTGGTTCTTTATGTAAATGAGACATCGCATGCACTAAAACAGTGTTTTAGAAAGTGCCTGATTTATCATGGTAAAATACTTATGGGTGTGCGTAAATCAAGCTTACGAGCAATTGATAAATGCCAACTTTTTTGTACTTGGGAACATTCAAAATTTTCTTCATATGAGTTAATTTAGAAGCTATAGAACTGAGACTTCAGAATAGTCCAGCAAATTGTCTGGATCCCCTTCCTGGGTGCATTTTGAGGTGTGTTTGGGGTCATTGTCCTGCTTCAAGACCAATGATCTCTGTCAGAGAGCATTATGACACTGGCTCGACTGGAACAGAAAAATACTGCTTTTCATTTGTAAATATGTAACTATGTTTAAGTACTTTCGGCATAAAACATTTGTTTGCAATCTTTTTTCATGGCATCGTGGTATGACTGGCAAGTCTGCTGGTTGTTGCGCTTAAATGCTTCCCTGCCATATCAAGAAGTGCAGCTAGCTAACTTGTGAAATTTTTATTATAAATCAGGGAATGGCACTGAGAGACGACAGGCTCTCTGAAGATGCTGAAGTCAATGTTTTTTGTTTTTTTCCATATTGGTTAGCCTCTAGGCAGATTATTTTTATACTGATCTCCAGTGGGCCTTTCGGAAAGCTTCACCGCTGCCGTGGCTAAACCCAGGTGGGTGTTACACATCTGTATGCCAGCTACTGAGAAGTGCTGCTTCAGTGACAGCAAGGACTAGTGTGCTTTGATGAACAGTCTAAAACAAGTTGTGTGCTTTGATGAACAATCTTCAAACTGCCTTTGCTTGAGCCTTTCCTTATGATGATGACAGGTCATGACAAAAATGAACTAACCAGCCGGACAAATTCATCCACACAAAAAACGACCAACTTTATTTCTATACAAGGCTTGTTTGTGTGGGTAAGAGGACACAACATTAATAATAATATGGTATATTCTTCAAGACTCAAGAGATAATGTAAGTCCATCATCCATAAAATTACATAAGAGCAACTTGAACTTGACTGGCTGCTGCATGCAATTTTAGTAGCATTGGAGTTTCTAGTGTCAACAAATTAAACGAAAATAAAATTGTGTGAAAGTGAAGTTGCTTAAGTTGTGTAACCCTGCCAAGAAACAGAGTAAAAAAAAGCAAAATGAACAAGTGAACATCGAATGACCGTCATCGAAAGTCACACAACCCAAATCTCAGTTTTCCTTCACCCTCGACGAACACTCACTGTGCTCTTGGTCTTGGGGCTTTTGACGGTCCTTGTCCATAACAACTTCCTTCATTGAAGCCCAGAGTTGAAAAGACTGAGGGACCCTTACAAATGGCCAAGTCCAAAGGGGGCACAACGACCAAGCACACGGTGGCACACCCAACCTAACTAATGGCCCTTCTCTCTGTTATTCTGTTCCCCGTTATCTAACTAGCCCAGTCACTGAGCTATTTGTAGCCTCAAGACTCGAGCGGCATGCCATTCCAGGCTCTACTCACACTTGCTCCCTTCCGTATCACTCTCACTTGTCAATCACCTTCAGAGCATGGTGACCCCCTCACCCTCCTGTCCTGGAGAAGAATGTGTCTCTCAGGTGATTATGCACACAAACATTGCGTGGGCAAACCACAGACTACTTGACATGGACACAAGGACGACGGTCAAATGTCACAGAGGTGGTGATGTGAACTTCAGCCTAAATGTGTAGTCTAAAAGTGAAAAGGACATTGCCGATACAATTAATGAAGAAACGTTTTAGAGTGTGTGCGTAAGCATGTACGTGTGGGCGGTGTGCAAGCGCCATCTTCCCCATGTTGAAAGGCAAAACAGACGGAAATTCCACAGATCATGTGCCTCAATCGATCTGCTTTGCCAAGGATTATGCAAGAATTTGCCACGAAAACTGCATAAAGCAGCCTAGTTTCTCAGAGTCCCAGGAAACATAGGAACAAAATGTATGATGTTATCACTAGACCAATAGCCTCTTGCGAAAAACCAACAAGGGCTTAAAACACAACAAAAATGTAATCCGCTACAATCAGACAAGACCTTTCTTCTGTAGATCACATAAACACACATTGCCCAATCAAAGCCAATGTTAAAACAGTTAAGAGAGATTATTAATGTTGATGTTGAATTAGATGACCATTATAAGCTACTATACAGTACTACAATTGAAAAATAATAGGTGTGTGAAATAATTATGATATGTTGCACGTTTTAATGTTTTAAAAACATTGTTATTTGAACCCAGATAACCGCTGCGCACCTCATTCCGAGGTCACTCAGCCCCCTGACGTGCTCCAAATTCACTCAAAATAGGCTCAATCGTTTGTGATCCTATCTGCCTCTTTGTGCGTAGGTTTTGTTTTTGCGTCGGTCTTTCTTATCGATACAGTTGAAGAAGTAATGACAGAGCTATAGTGGAAAGAGAGTAAGCCAATGCGCTATCCAGTAGAAAAGTAGGTTATGTACCAAAAACTGTACCAGCACAAACGACTGAGACGATTTTGAGTCAATTTGGTGCATGTTGGTGGGCTGAGTGACCTCAGAATGACCTACAAAATATTCTTTAATATCTATAAAATGATTGCAGCACAAATGAATATTTTAACGGCACAAACCAGCAAATGATTGAGCCTATTTTGCTGAAGTTTTGCGTTGGGTGGGGGGCCAACTTCACGCAGGCGAATAAATTCGACATTGTGCTCCTTGAAGAGGTCTTCGTTGAATTGTTTCAAGTAGAGTTAACTACTGATTTAAAAGGTACATAATAAACACACAATACATTAACTGAACTTACTGTCCTTGTAGGTCACAATATCATTTTGGTTCTCAAAAAGCCCACCATTTTACTTATAGAAAGTATGTTATCAAAAAGAAAATGTCCTCAAAAAAAATACTGTGACTGCAATTCTTTGGGCGATAAAGATCAAAACACTTGGCTGAACTGTAGGAATCACATGGATAAAATTAACCTACTCAAACGCAAATGCCAAGCAGCATTGTTCTTTGGATAAATTGGTAAAATCAGGTAGAAATATACTCTAATATTGTCCTGTAATATTAATAACGGCCACAAAACATTAATGGTTTTTAAGAGTGGCATTACAATGTAAGGGGACGTGCAACAGAAGTAATCCTTCCTGGCCAGTGTTAAATCACAGAACCGCGTTGCCCATTGTAGAACATAATTCTTTCCAACAATGTAATCCACCAAATCACACTTCAGGATGTTCTGTTACCAACATATACAAGAGGAGCCGTCTTTCTGGAGAGAATGCAGACACGCTGTTTCCTCCAATATAATATCAGGCTTCTCAACTGGAATAACTAACTTTATGGGGAGAAAAATAGCTAAAATATACCTAGCTCAGAGTATTCGTTAGCCGGCACATGCTTTTCGCCAGTATCACGTGTAGCTGTCCAGTAGATGAAAATATCAACGGCCAAAATGTTTGGTGGGAGATATGCTAAATAAATAGATTAATAGCATATTAAATAGCCTAATATTGTGTGACCTATACAATCTGTTGCCAAGAAAACAGTGAGCCTCTGCAGTTTCAGCAAGACATTACTTAGTGTTTGGTCATGTGACTAAGCGTGGCACGAGATTCAAAAGCTGCACACTCCGGCAGCAACTCCAGCAGACATGTTTAATATGGAATGGGACAACATATTAATATCCATACATTTTAATGTGCATTATCTAATTATTAAATATGGTTGGAGATGACAAAACTCAACTTACAATATTAGTCAAAATATTTTACACACGCTTGATTGTTTTTTTCTTTTGTCTTTAGAGCTGATCCGACAAATAAGTGACTGAAATGCGTTTTCTATTAAATAAAATGTTGAGAAATTAGGCTACATTATGGTACATTGCAAAACAATTCTAGAGGTTTAAAAATACTGAAATTTAGAAGCAAACGAGTTTCAGTAAATGATCTGCACCTATAAATTTATGCAGAGTTGTCAAACGCTCTTCTGCACCCATGGCCTAGACATCCTATGGAAACTGACATAATTCGCATGGTATTTGTTGAGACGTTTCTAACATTGGTTTCAAAATCCCTTATTCAGATTGGAGACATGATTTTGGAATCAAAATATTGTGCAAAAAGATTATTATTGCGATCAGGCAATTATGTAATTTTTGCCACAGCCCTAGTTGTAGCCTATATGCTCATTACGCAAAAATTGTGAAGAGTTCATTCTGCTGACTAATTTAAATAAAAAAACATTTGTTGGATCATAGTTTGTGTTTTATTGCTGTTTCAACGTAGGCTAAAATATGGCTATTTAAAACATCCGGTGGCTGTTCTATATGGCCGGATTTCTGGAATTTTACCTGCAATATTGGCAGTGACAAAAAGGCTAACGTAAACCCAGAATTAGCTCCCGCCCACAGTGTTATTTTGCATACTAGAATCAGTCAATTTGATGTCCAGTTCCAGATTTGTTTATTTAGGTATTTACTTTGATTTAGATGTTCAGTTCAACATTTATTCTGTTTCTAATAAAGTCAAAGATTGGTCATTTCCGACAGTGTCGGGGGTTGGTATCGGCCGATGAATCGGCTATCGGCTTTTTCCTGCTCCAAACTATCATTATTTTATTGGCCTTTAAAAATGCACTATTGGTCGGCCTCTACTGTCTAGTTTGGGAAACAGGCACCTCACAGGTCCTGAACTGGCAGCTTCATTAAATAGCATCCAAAAAAACAGTCTCAACGTCAACAGTGAAAAGGCAATTCTGAGATGCTGGCCTTCTAGGCAGAGTTGCAAAGAAAAAGCCATATCTCAGACTGGCCAATAAAAAGAAACGATTAAGATGGGCTAAAGAACACAGATAATGGACAGCAGAAGATTGGAAAAAAGTGTTAAGGACAGATGAATCTAAGTTTGAGGAGTTTGGATCACAAAGATGCCAATGCCATGCCATACCCTGGGGGCAGTGCTTGATTGGAGCCAATTTCCTCCTACAACAGGACAATGACGCAAACCGCAGCTCCAAACTATGCAAGAACTATTCAGGGAAGAAGTCATCTTATTTTCTGCCCAGCGTAGGAATTTCACGATGGCCACGGATGTCGTAGCCCTTCGCTCAGGCTGTGAAGCCCCGAAAATCATTGTATGCCCTACGGCCACCATGGCCTTTCTGCCCCTGCTACTGTCAAAATTTTGCGGTCAGCAGTCGTTTTTTTGGTTTATAAGTTTGTTTGCAGTTCGCAACTGAGAACAACCGCAAGAACAGACTACATGCAGGTAAGCGAGCTAGCTAGTTATCGATAGATATCGGACTTAGTGCTTACCTGAATCAAATCTCTCCGTTTTGGAAGGTGCGTTCATGAGGAAGTGGGAAGGTTCCGACCTCCGAGTGGAAGAAAACACCGGAATGCTTTTTGAGAGCTCCGGGAAATAACGTTAGATTTGACATCACTCGACATGGCAGCGTTTGTGGTGAAAGATTAAAAAACAAAAATTACTTGCTCCGTGCACAATTAAGTCACTACATTTGTTTATTTAGGTCGTACTCATTAGCGCAGGTGACTGTGATGTTAAAGCATACGTCGCGGTTTACTTTTGCGTTCTGAGGTAATGTTAGCCTTCTGGCTAGCTAGCCTTAACGTTACTAAACTGTCAATACCGTTGCATCTTTGTCGTTCTCATGTGAATGCATGGAATGAAAGTCCAGAATCTACAAAAAAAATTGAGGGAGTAGATGTAACTTTAAAGATTAAAACATGATAATTGAACTTTTTATGTGGAAAGACCATATCAATTATAATAAATTATTGAAGTATGATAATAAAAAAGTTAAGTGTTTTTTTCTTATCAACGACTCAAGTTGTTTATTTGTATGCTCCAAATCCTTATATTTCACTCAATGGCCTTTGTGCCCTGATGTGTGGCATTGGTGCCCTAAACATTTTTATGACAACCAAAGGCCAAATGGCCTTGCCCCTAAAATGACAAAATTCCAAGCCTGGTTCTGCCTATAATCAAGTGTCCAGCACAGTCACCAGGTCTCAATTCTATTGAGCTGTTGGGCGAGCAGCTTGACTGTATGGTACGTAATAAGTGCCCATCAAGCCAATCCAACTTCTGGGTTCTTCAGGAAGCATGGGGTGAAATCTCTTCAGATTACCTCAACAAACTGACATCTAGAATGCCAACGGTCTGCAAGACCGTAATTGCTGCAAATGGAGGATTCTTTAACGAAAGCAAAGTTTGAAGGACAATTATTATTTCAATTAAAAATAATTATTTCTAACCTTGTCAATGACTATATTTCCTATTCAACATCATTTCAGGTATGCTTTCATGGAAAACAAGGACATTTCTAAGTGACCCCAAACCTTTGAACGGTAGGGTACATTAACGTCAAAGTTTATGATTTCGTAAGTGATGATGCACATATTCCACGCCAAAAAAATGCTCTCACACTGACAGTAGAGAAGTGACCTGCTTGTAACTGTGAGGTCAAACCAACAGGTCTACCTGCCTAGAAGTAATGTGCTAGTTCACGCATTCCCTGTGGTACCGGTAGGCTTAGGGTCATGTAATATTGTTTGAATAAAGGGCGGGAGGGTTGAACGGTGAATGACAAAAGTATTTTCTAATAATCTTTGAGAACTAGAGAACAAGGCCATAGTATGCCTCAAAGTGAGCTACATTTCAGCTGCCAGCCCACGCCTCTCTGTCACCCAAACCGTGTGAAGCACTTAATCTAAACAATGTTTCGCTAACTGTATAGCAGCATTTCTGGCATTTACGGGTTTAAGGTTGGATGAAGGCTTCAGAATTGCATTTCATCCATATTTTCTGGCGGTTTCTGATGGCTAATTAGGATTAGAGGTTGTGATATTAAAAATGGAAACGCAAAAAATGGAACGGAATTGGACAAGAATTAGGAGATTTAATAGAGCTAAATGTATATAGACAGGTGTGTGCCTTTCTAAATCATGTCCAATCAACTGAATGTTCCACAGGTGGACCCCAATCAAGTTCTGGAGACATCTCAAGGATAACCAAAGGACACAGGATGGATGTATGTATTAGTGAGCTTCATGCAGTGGATAAAAAAAGAATGGGGGCTTTTAAACAAGCCAGATGTCTTACTATCTGCACTGTCTCTGGCATCAGAACTACTACCATATGGCTGTCATGAATAAGAAGCAAGCCACAATATGAGTAAGATTAGCGTAACAATAGCGTATTCTTAGCTTCTCCTAGCTTTGCCTTCAAAATAAAAGTACCTAATTGAAAGAAATGAAAATAGATTAAAAAAACATTCAAAACAATATACATTTTCACTAAATAATGCTAAACAATGTTGGAATTTGTATTATATAATTAGATTTGAATTAGATACAGTTGTGCTCATAAGTTTGCATACCCTGGCAGAAATGTTGGCATTGATTTTGAAAATATGACTGATCATGCAAAAAACAATATTTTATTTAAGGATAAGGATCATATGAAGCCATTTATTTTATTTAAGGATAAGGATCATATGAAGCCAGTTGTTTGGCTCCTTTATAAATCATAATGATAACAGAAATCACCCAAATGGCCCTGATCAAAAGTTTACATACCCTCGAATGTTTGGCCTTGTTACAGACACACAAGGTCACAAACACAGGTGAAAATAGCAATTAAAGGTGAATTTCCCACACCTGTGACTTTTTAAATTGCAATTAGTGTCTGTGTATAAATAGTCAATGAGTTTGTTAGCTCTCACGTGGATGCACTGAGCAGGCTGGATACTGAGCCATGGGGAGCAGAAAATAACTGTCAAAAGACCTGCGTAACAAGGTAATGGAACTTTATAAAGATGGAAAAGGATATAAAAAG
>JACXGI010006746.1:7373-32498 GCA_016801175.1 Esox masquinongy
TCCCTCCACCCTGACTAAGGCCCCGGTTCCAGCTGAAGAAAAACAGCCCCAAAGCATGATGCTGCCACCACCATGCTTCACTGTGGGTATGGTGTTCTTTGGGTGATGTGCAGTGTTGTTTTTGCGCCAAACATACCTTTTGGAAATATGGCCAAAAAGTTCAACCTTGGTTTCATCAGACCATAACACATTTTCCCACATGCTTTTGGGGGTCTTGATGTTTGTTTTTGCAAACTTCAGCCGGACTTGGATGTTTTTCTTTGTAAGAAAAGGCTTCTGTCTTGCCACCCTACCCCATAGCCCATTCATATGAAGAATACGGGAGATTGTTGTCACATGTAGCACACAGCCAGAATGGCCAGAAATTCCTGCAGTTCCTTTAATGTTGCTGTAGGCCTCTTGGAAGCCTCCCTGACCCGTTTTCTTCTCGTCTTTTCATCAATTTTGGAGGGACGTCCAGTTCTTGGTGATGTGTCTCTGTTGTGCCATATTTTCTCCACTTGATGATGACTGTCTTCAATGTGTTCCATGGTATATCTAATGCTTTGGAAATTCTTTTGTACCCTTCTCCTGACTGATATATTTCAACATTGAGATCCCTCTGATGCTTTGGAAGCTCTCTGCGGACCATGGCTTTTGCTCTGAGATGCAACTAAGAAAATGTCAGGAAAATCCTACTAGAACAGCTGAACTTTATTTGTGATTAATCATAGTCACTTTAAATGATGACAGGTGTGTAACGACTTCTATTTAACATGAGTTTGAATGTGATTGGTTAATTCTGAACACAGCCACATCCCCAGTTATAAGAGGGTGTGCACACTTATGCAACCAGGTTATTGTAAGGTTTTTATTTTTCAATTTTCCCCCTCGAAGATTTCAGTTTGTTTTTCAATTGAATTGTTCACATTATAGGTCACATTAAAAGTGGAAAAAGTTCTGACATGGTTTATCTTTGTCTCATTCTTTTACATCACAAAAACCTGGAATTTTCACAGGGGTGTGTAGACTTTTTATATCCACTGTATACATCGTCCAAATGCAATAGACATTTAATTTGGATGGTGTAAACTTGAGTGTCATCTAAATACAATAGGCATTTCATTTGGATGGTGTGAATTTGTGCGTTGTCCAAATGCATTAGGCATTTCATTTGGATGGTGTGAAGTTGTGCGTCATCCAAATACAATAGACATTTCATTTGGATGGTGTGAAGTTGTGCATCGTCCAAATGCAATGGGTCCTCATTTGACTGTGTGTTTTATGCTTGGAACACTGTGATTGGACATTTGAGCGCAAACTATCAGATGAGTGCTGTCAATCAAGTAGCTCACAAACAAGTTTCAGTGTTTCCTTGTCAGTTATGGATACAAAATTGGGCTGCTTTGAGAACCATTTAACCAGATAATTTATGTTGTTAGCATGTGGCCTCTTTTCAGTTACTGTCATCGTGGCCACCGCATGATCGGTGGAGAACCGGAAAAGTGTATGTGCCCTTGGTTGTGCCAGGCTGCCAGCACCGTCCTCTAGCTCAATGGTAGGCGTAAGCCTTTACAAGTCATGTCTTAGAGCCATTTGAAAACGTCCAGAAAGATACAGATTTCTCCGTAGCAATGTTTTTTAGTTGCCGATAAAATACAGACGCAAGGTGTTAAACAGAAGGAGTTGGGCCAGGCTGGACAAAACATACACAACTCAAGGCTTGTTCTCCAGTTCCCCGTTATAATCGGATTTAACGTTAATAATAACACATTACTGACGACACCCCCACCCCCCAAAAAAAATGAAATAGGCCTTAATGTTGCAGGCAGACTACAAGTAGACATTGGCCGACGCAATCTGACATGCTGTATCTTATATCAATGCAAATGTCTATGTATTTATATATTTAATTATTGTTTGCTTATCTGCACAATCCAAATGCAATATGGGGGTGGGACTTTCAGTTAGATTGAGGTGTTCCCATTCAATTACATTGGTGCACACTGAGAACAATGTTACTGGACACTAGTCACTGTACACTAGTTGAACAACCAGGATTAACTCAGAGGAATATCTGGCTTGTATTGGCGAGATTGCCAGGTCAACGGATACAGATATTGAGGAGGTTTTAGAAAACATTTGCAGGGACCATAAACTTGGTTGACAAGTTACAAAATAATGGTCAGTTTCATCCAAGTCGATATTATGCCATGATGAATTTGATTGATATAAAATTCTGCATAAAACATGCAAGGCAGTTTTCCAAAATCACAAAGCACATCTTGCTCTTTTTCTAAACAAATTAGTGTAATATATTGGGCTAGTTTGGGAGTTGAAAGAAAACATTTACAGTATTAAGACCATTTTAATGTGTAGTTTCTAGGAGGCTACCACAATTAGAGAAGGGGTGCATATGAACCTAATACTGTAGGTTCAAGCATGCCTGTTCAGTTAGGCATCTTGCCTTGTCCTCCAACATTGACCACTGACCAACAGTAGCAACCGGTCAATAGATGATAACGATCTTTCAGCTGCACACGGCAATTTTTTGGCAACCCTGCGCGTTTGTTTTGCCTGCGTAAATGGCGACTAAAACACAGTAAAACCGTAGCCCAACTCACGGAGAATAGAAAGGAAACAGCATGTCAGTTTGCAATGTCAACATGTAGTTTGCCTGCTACATGTAGGCCATTTCAAATTTTTGGGGGGGGTATCGGGAGTAATGTGTTATTATGAATGTTGAATCTGATTATTACGGGGAAATGGAGAATGCGACTTGAGTTGTGTGGGTTTTGTCCAGCCTTCGCAACCTGTCCCAACTTCCTCTGTTTAACACCTTGCATCTATGTATTTTATCGCCAACAAAAAAAAATGCTATTACGGTAAATTCTGGAAAATACGGAAAAGACTTATGCCTATTATTGAGCTAATAGATCGGTGCTGGCAGCCTGGCACAAAACAAGACACACCCACTTCTCCAGTCCTCCACCTGATCATGCACTTGCCACAATAAAAGTAGCCTAACTGAAAACAGGCCACATGCTAATGACATAAATTCTCTAGTTAAATAGTTCTCAAAGCGACCCAATTCTGTATCCATAAGAAACGATAAGAAATCACTGGAACTCGTTTGTGTGCTACATGATTTACAGCCCTCATCTGATGATTTCTTCTTAAGTGTCCAATCAAAGTGTTCCAAGCATAAAACACACAGTCCAATGTGGACACCTCTATCAAATGGGTGAGGTCCCGCCCCATTGCATTTGGATGACGAACAACTTCACACCATCCAAATGAAATGTCTATTGCATTTGGGCGATGTACAAGTGTACACAATGCAAATGCAATGTGTATTTATTTATTTATATATTTAATTATTTAAGTATTTATTTATTTATATATACATTTATTTATTTCATATTATGGCACATTTAGTCCTCCATAAAATATAAAGGCTAGAGTAAATGTTTAATTACCCAGTTTATCAAAACAAAATAACCAAAAAAGGATGCATTGTTTTCAGACCTCATATAATGCAAAGAAAACAAATTAATGTTCATTTTTCAACAACAAAATACTAATGTTTTAACTTAGGAAGAGTTGAGAAATCAATATTTGGTGGAATAACCCTGATTTTTAATCACAGCTTTCATGTGTCTTGGCATGCTCTCCACCAGTCTGTCACATTGCTGTTGGGTGACTTTATGCCACTCCTGGCACAAAAATTCAAGTAGCTCAGCTTTGTTTGATAGCTTATGACCATCCATCTTCCTCTTGATCAAATTCCAGAGGTTTTCAATGGGGTTCAGGTCTGGAGATTGGGCTGGCCATGACAGGGTCTTTATCTGGTGGTCCTCCATCCACACTTTGATTGACCTGGCTGTGTGGCATGGAGCGTTGTCCTGCTGGAAAAAACATTGTCAGAGTTGGGGAACATTGTCAGAGCAGAAGGAAGCAGGTGTTCTTCCAGGATAACCGTGTACTTGGCTTGATTCATGCGTCCTTCACAAAGACAAATCTGCCCAATTCCAGCCTTGCTGAAGCATCCCCAGATCATCAACGATCCTCCACCAAATTTCGCAGTGGGTCTCCATCTAACCATTAGATGACCAGGTGTTGGGAAAAACTGAAAATTTGACTCGTCAGAGAAGATGACCTTACTCTATTCCTCTACGGTCCAATCCTTATGGTCTTTTGCAAACTTCAGCTTGGCTCTTCTTTGCCTTTCATTGATGAAGGGCTTTTTTCTAGCTTTGCACGACTTCAGCCCTGCCCCTAGGAGCCTGTTTCGAACTGTCCTCGCCGTGCACTTCACCCCAGCTGCTGTTTGACATTCTTTTTGTAGGTCACTTGATGTCATCCTACGGTTGTTGAGTGACATTCGAATGAGTTGACGTCATCTCGGTCAGTGGACAGTCGTTTTCGCCCTCTGCCAGTCTGTAGCTTTGTTGTCCCCAATGTCTGTTGCTTGACCTTGATTTTATGAACCGCCGTCTTTGAAGTTTTCAGGATGGAAGCAACCTGACGCTCACTGTATCCTTGTATGCCAGTAAAGCCAGAATTGAACCCTTCTTTTCCTCACTAAATCTTTTCTTTTTTTCATGCTGAATTGTAATTTTTTAATTCAAATTACCTGAGGTACTACATGCACTGTTTTTGCCATCCAGCCTGTCCTATTGCAAGAGGATAGTGATGACCACAGCAGAGGTTTTTATACTTTTCCTCGTTAAATTAGATTTGGTTCAGGTAATCACCTAATCAGTACCTCATTAAGTAAAATGAGGTGTGCCTGTGTTGGAATTTAACAGACACTGGTATGGAATGGCTGCCATACATGTAGAGATGCTGATTTAAGAAAAATTATGAGTGGTCTCTTAATTTTTTCCAGAGCTGTATATGTGCATGTTTTGCATGAGTTTTCCATGTGGGATTGCTGAGGTCATTAATGTACATGGACCTAACTAAAACAATATACAGTACAGTACTAGACAACAATAGACTAAGACAATGATACACTGTACCTACCACCAGTTAGTAGAGCAGTCCTCTAGTTACAGATTCATGCATACTATATTCTTTATGCCAATGTGTTTTAATTATACGATGAGTAAAACAGATGCTCAGCTATTTTAGATTTAAGTTATTTAGCAGATGCTCTTATCTAGAGTGAGTGTCGTACTTTCACATACAGCCCCCCTGTGGGAATCATAATCATAGTGTTGTAAGCAATATGCTACTGAGCAATATGGGACCGGCTATGTGCTACATATGAAACATAAGATAATAAGGCCATTCCATTGTGGTCATTACATCATTAGTAGTCTTATGTAGATATACGTCTAAAATCACATTGTTATCATGTTGCTCAGGGAAGAGGCAACACCATTAGGAACAGAGATAATTATTGATTTGGTTTTCGGCTGAAAATTTACGATAACCATTGTGCTGTAATGAGCAATTGAAGCTCTTTATAATACCGCATCTATTCAGCTAATGTTGTTTTTCAAGAAGGATTGTCCGAACTGTCTTGTCTGTGGCCAGGGGAGGCAAACATTTGCATTAGGATAATAGCCCCGTCTGGTGTCATTCCAGTCTCTACCAACCGATAAGCTATGTCATTTATTCTGTTTGTCTCTATATAAACCACCTTCTCAATACCAGCAGACACAAGCATCTCATCTCACACCGGACAACATCAAGGTAAGAATATGAGCTCATTGGTTGACATGTAACAATGTTTTACAGCAGGCAATATGTTTACACAGTATATTTATGTACACTGAGTGGGTTAAGCCTTCACAAGGTGTTATTGCAGTTAATACAAATACAATTACCAGTCAAAAGTTCGAGCACACCTACCTGTTCACTTGAATGGGTGAAGTGTGTCCAAACTTCTAACTGGTCCTGTATGTACACATATTAATTTTCCAATTGAATTGAATCTCTGTTCTTACCGATTCTAGGGCATACTATTATTGCACATGTTCTGTCACAAAGCAAACCACATGGGGTCCCTGAGGTAACGTCGACATGAAAAACTCAGTTAACTCCTCAAAGACAGATGCGATGGTGCAGGACAAGTCCTACCATGCTGGGTTGGATGGAGATAGCGCAACAGAGATTTCCACCAAATTATTTGAGGTAAATCAAGTTGTCTTTCCGAATGGTTACTCTGCCTTTTTGCGTTCCGTTGGAAAGCAATCATCTACATAATATGAATGTATCGTGATCAACAAAAACATTACAAAGAGGGATTGTTCTGGTTTTCATTTACCCTTTTCTGTCAAATGAACTACAGTATAACAGAACCCAGTACAGTCTACCATGTACTTGCCATGTGTAGTGGTTGATGGAACTGATTTGGTACTGTATACCAGGTCAATATGTACTATAGTAGGATGTTGTTATGAATCTTTCAACATTTTTATAGTGGGCTCAACAAGGAGATTTTGTAGCATTGGAAAATCACTCAGCCCACCTGGGGATCCGCGACCAAACCAACGCCAGCCTTCTGCACTATGCCACCTCACATGGGCACATCGGCACCGTAAAGCTCATTGTGCAGTTAGCTGGTCTGGACGGTAGACTTCTTCAATTAATCCTGTATTTCTGTACTGTATTTAATTATGCATTAGCGCCATGAGTCTTGATCAAAATCTTTGTTGAAACATGGGCGTTTCTCCCATTCTATACTGTTCCGTGGATGGATTGATAGATTTCAATTTATTGAAAAGTATTTTTACGTAGTTCTCTATTTGTGATCTTTTTGTAGAGCTGAGTGCCACAGATGACCGAGGCAACACTCCACTGCACTGGGCTGTGCAGAGGAACCAGGGAGAGAGCTGTGCTTGTCTGCTGGACTTGGGGGCCGAACCAAACATCCTGAACATCAGCCTCAGGTCTCCCCTGCACATGGCTGTCAGCCTTGGGCACAACGCCCTCGTAGAGGTAACTTCCTCACCAGACCTCCAATTCAACTCTACTCTATTATATTGCTATTATAATGATCCTGTATTCTAATATATTGATTATTTAAAACACCTATAAAACACCTATATCCGGTTATTTAAAACACCTGCTGTCATAATACAGCAAGATTTCTAATACATTGCAATTATAACCCATCTATATTCTAATACACTGCTACTGTATTATAACACATATGTATTCTAATACACTGCTATTATAAAATACCTCTGTTCTAGTACTCTAGAAAGAGCTATTAAAAAAAGAGCTAGTAAGAGCTATTAAAGAGCTATTATATCATACCTCCATTCCATTATACTGTTAGTATAACACATCTCTATTCCAACACACTACTATTATAAAACACATATTCCCTATTACACCATTATCACCCCAAAACAGTTCCAGTTCCCCTCTGTGGACTATTATTCAGACAGCATAATAACATATAATGTAAGAATATACAATATTCCATTGCATGTGTATGTGATTCTATCACAGAAAAATATGTGGTTTTGTTTTCCCACAGTTGTTATTGTCGCACAGCAACACAGATGTCAACCTGGAGGGAGAGCTGGGAAACACCCCTGTAATGATGGCCTGCTCTATTGATAACCATGAAGCTCTCCACATACTTGTATGGAAAGATTCAATATATGCCCACTGTACACTATATTTGTCAAATTTTGCTTGCTTCTTTGACCAAGAAGAATGGTTTGATTAAAAATGAATTTGAATTCATTATTCACTTCCTATTTGAGGATTTTTGGATATATATTTATTAAGAACGGCACTAATTAAACCTGTTTTTCACAGTTTAAATACGGTGCCAGACTATGTCAACAGAACAAGCTTGGTCATTATCCGATACACAAAGCAGCTTTCACAGGGGCTGAACTGTCAATGCGGGTTCTTCTTCAGAAAGGTAGGTAAATAGGAAACAAGGGCTGATAAACAGGCCCAAAATCCCTTGACTGTTTCATGACTGCACTCAAATTCATTTTGTTTCTATATTTTGGTAGTCAACAAATAGTCATTAGATCATTCTTGTTTACATACCCTGTTGAAGGTGAGGAGCTGGGTTGCTCCACTGAAAAACACATCAACTATGTGGACAAGTCATTCAGCACTCCTCTACATCTAGCTGTGCAAGGAGGAAACCTAGAGGTGATCAAACTCTGTATAGAACAGGGAGCAAAAATTGACCAACAACAGGTATGTCAATTGGTAATGATGAACTAAAGGTTTTGCTGTGGATATGTTAATAGTTCTTCAAACTGTACCTTAAGCTACTGTATGATGTACAGTAGTTTCATGTATCTTGATTTCAACATCCCACCCTATTTGAAAACCTCTGATCCACATACAGAATCATATACATTTTGAAGACTTATTACAGTTTTTCACAACTGCTGACACACATTTCTTAAATCTGTACTACATTTTCTCAAAACTATAAACACACACCTAGAAACCCACACCATATTCACCAAATCTCACATAAAACTAAACATTCAAATCAAAACCATGCTACCTGCCTTATAAACTAATGTTCCCCTTAAAAGCAACACAAAAACATCAAATCAATCTTTACCTTAAAAAAATGCAATTTTCTTGAATTATCCTACTTGACTACATTTCTCTTGATTCCACAAAGATACAAACAGTGTGTTTTATAGCGTATGAAAACAGGTCTGAAGTTATGCAATGAACTTCTAGTGTCCTGGTTGTGCTAACGCATATAGAATCAGAGTACAGAAAACAGGGTGGTCAGTATAGTAAACCAATTTGAATTTCTGAAAGTCAGGACAATTGATGCAACAGTAAAACAGTTATGGTCTGACTGCATTCTCAGACCAGCTTCCCTCATACAGTGTCACAAATGTCATTAAGAGTCCTCTCATTCTTACTGTCTACTTCTGTCTGACATTGTCATCCATTGTTCCAAGACACAGGTGAGCTTACTTTTTGACAGCTGTTTGTTGAAAGTGTTAGAATTAAGATTATTTCAGTTGATATATTGAACGGCAGTGTTTTATTGAAGTTCTGTTGAGAGTGTTGCAAAACAGTGCAAATGAAACAGATATTTTTGTGAAAACCATGTCAATGGGTTGTGGTGAATGTCCTCATTCTGGAACTTGGTCTGGGTATATGATTCATAAACCCATTTTAAGTGTCATGTCGAACTAACAGTAAAAAAATATTATAATGATACATAGTATTAAATGTTTAGGTTATTCATAGCATGAACATAAATAATACGTTTATTCAAATAGAAAACAATTCACATATTAAAGTTCCTGGAATTAATTTGAAAAGTTCCTAGAACTGAACGTTCATGCATCCATAGCATCCACCCATAATTGTACATTATCAGTTTTAGTTCCTCCCATGAGACATTGGACAATGAGCAAAACCACCCAATATCGAATTAGGGGAAACCAGACCGCTGTCTGTAATATCCTGACATCAATTCAATTTGATTTCAGCAATTGCAATCTCTGTCATGCCTTTGTGGCTCTCTTTACAGTGTGACAAATCCACAGCCCTCCACTTTGCCTGCACCCAGGGAGCAACTGAAGCTGTGAAACTTATGCTATCCAAATACCATGAAAGCAGTGATGTAATCAATATCCGAGATGGAGCTCTCCAAACTCCGCTGCATAAGTAAGACGTTGACTGCATTTTCCTTGGTTTCGTCAGAAAAGATTGGCCCGAAAAAAAATGATCTGACCCTCTTATAATCTTTTTCATCGACAGGGCAACAATGTTTGACAACACTGAATTGGTCAAATACCTTATTTCTAAGGTAAACACAAAAAAACAACCAAAAAAAGTATGGATATGTTGAGTTTTGCCTAATCTTATAAATATCCCATTTGAATCATTGCCTAATAGTTTGTGGACCCCAGGACAAACCGCTGCTGCTTCTGCAAAAGTGAGTGGTGTTTAGAACATAGAAATGACTACTGTTTCCTCCATGACAGGGAGCAGACATTAATGTCACTGACTGTAAGAGTCACACCCCACTGCTTCTGGCAACAAGCTGCAGTGCCTGGAAAACCGTGAAACTTCTCCTTTCTCATGGTATGTTTCTCAAAGGAGAGTCGTACGTTTTTCCTAGTTTACTATATTGTATGTTTTGTCATAATGATGGTGATCATATCCTGGTTCAGGGGCTGATTTGAAAATGAAAGACAAACATGGCTGCAATTTTCTTCACCTCGCCGTCTTGCAGCCTAAAGGCCTGAACAACCTGCCATCAGAAGTCTTACAGGTACTTTTTTAATCTGCGTTACATCACATCCAAGTTTTTATAGCAGGGGTGAATTCTCTAAAATAACATTAAGATTCATGTTAAAACTTATTAGGCAAAGTCACATGTTCTCAAAATCGCAATTTTTAATTGGGCTCGTGGGGCAGCTTTCCAGTACTAGCGCAGTGTGTTACTGCCACCTAGTGTAGAAAACACTTTGAAATGGATCAAAGAATTTAGTCAGGCTTTCTATTAATACAGGTTAAATATTAAGACAATGTGTATTCTAGCTTTGACATGTAGGGCAAAATTCATTTAAATTGAGAATGATGCATGGTTTGACTCATGATATGCCAATGTTATCATATTGTCTCTTGGCACAGCACAACAACGTGAGAGAGCTCCTGAGCGTGGAGGACAATGAGGGTTGCACTCCTCTGCACTATGCCTGCAAGCTGGGCATCCCAGAGTCAGTGCAGAACATGCTCAGACTAAATGTCTCTCTGGACCAGAAGTCTAATCAGGACAAATCAGCACTGCACTTTGCAGCCGAGTGAGTTACTTCAGAATAAATTGAAACCGCATAACATTTTATAATGCCCCGTTGACCTGTCATTTTCCTAATTATGTTGAACAAGATCATCATTATTTCTGTGTGTAAAAAAAAAAAAGATATATCACTTTTATATTATATAGTTTCTGATGAATATTTTCTGTTTAAGGTATGGGAGGATCAACACTTGCCTCAGACTCCTGGAGGGCCTGACTAACACCCGGCTACTGAATGAGGGAGATGAGAAGGGGAGGACACCCCTCCACCTGGCGTCCCGTGGCGGCCACGTCACAGTGGTGGAGCTGCTGCTGAGAAAAGGGGCTCTGTTCCACAGGTGCGAAACTCCCAAACCTCTACAGTGAACCGTTACTTCCCCCCGCAGGTACTTTGACCCCAGTTACGGGTGCTGTCTTCACACGACGGCCAAGGTTCCCTATCATTTTGTTACGTGTTCCATTTGAATCGGTTGCAGCTGTAATTCGTGTTTCCTGTATGACACTCAAGCGATTACAAAGGTTGGACATGTCTACATCACGCGGCAGCGGAGGGCTACACCCAGACCATAAGCATTCTGCTGGCCTTCAATTACAAACTGCTGGACAAAACCGCCGACAACCTGGTCTGTGTTCTTTTTGTTCCCCCATAATCCCTTACCCTAATATCTGTCGGCATCCTTTTACTTCGCTTGAGTGGGAAATGCGTGATTGAATGAAAATGCAGATGATTCTTCTTTCAGAAAGAGGTTGTGGTTGCAGTTAACCCTTGTTCGTAGTTTTTGATGTTTTCTTTTGGTCCAGGACACAGCGTTACACGTGGCTTCCAGAGAGGGCCATGCGTCCGCAGTGACGCTGCTCCTGAATAGAGGGGCCAAGATAATGCTCAACAAGAGTGATGCGTCCTTCCTTCACGAAGCAGTTCTCAACGGCCGAAAAGATGTTACCATCGCTGTCATCAACAATGACAGGTTGGTCCATGATTTATATATACAGAGCGGATACTTCACGTCTGAACTGTAGCGTCATTGCAGTTACGATGCTTTGACAGTATGATGAAGTGTTTGATAATTGGTATTCATTTGGACTGAATGACAACAACATGTTGTCACGTAATGTCAACGTGTAACCTTTCTTTTTCAGATGTACAGAGGCTATGTTGGTGTTCAACCGAAAGTCTAGTAAGCAATGCGTTGTCTTTGGAATGATACAGTTTCTTCCAGAGAGCTTTAAGGTAAGTTGTAGGCTATTAAAAAATAGACATGAAGAAAATGGATATAAAAACGTTTTCCCATTGCCCAGTCAGCATAATGGAAAGGCATTGCTGTTTCTCCACAGCATCTTTTGGACACTTGTGTGAAAGAATCAGATGACGATGAAAATAGTTACAACTACTCTGTAAGTATGTTCTGTCTACTCACAATTTGATGCTACTTTCCTAAAACTCAGATTAATTGCTGTTTCTCATGTATTATCAAAAGAAAAATATACTCCAGTTGCTCATTTGTTTTGTTATAATGGAATACAAAATGTTTTAATCCACAGATCGAGTACAGTTTCAAATGGCTACAAGCTCCCGTGGAATATATTAAGCTGGCAGAAACAGACAAAAGCTACTACTTTCAGCCTCTCGCTGCTCTGAACGTGAGTAGCCTACCCACGGTAAAACCGTACACTCACTGGAATATGGTTATATGCTCCCGATTAAAGGACAGTTAACAAACTAAAAACAAAGTGGCGCAGTGTCACAAATAACTCACTACAATACAGTGAGGGAAAAAAGTATTTTTTGTACATTTGCCCACTGACAAAGAAATTATCAGTCTATAATTTTAATGGTAGGTTTATTTGAACAGTGAGAGACAGAATAACAACAAAAAAATCCAGAAAAACGCATGTCAAAAATGTTATAAATTGATTTGCATTTTAATGAGTGAAATAAGTATTCGACCCCTCTGCAAAACATGACTTAATACTTGGTGGCAAAACCCTTGTTGGCAATCACCAGGTCAGACGTTTCTTGTAGTTGGCCACCAGGTTTGCACACATCTCAGGAGGGATTTTGTCCCACTCCTCTTTGCAGATCTTCTCCAAGTCATTAAGGTTTTGAGGCTGACGTTTGGCAACTGGAACCTTCAGCTCCCTCCACAGATTTTCTATGGGCTTAAGGTCTGGAGACTGGCTAGGCCACTCCAGGACCATAATGTGCTTCTTCTTGAGCCACTCCTTTGTTGCCTTGGCCGTGTGTTTTGGGTCATTGTCATGCTGGAATACCTATCCACGATCCATTTTCAATGCCCTGGCTGAGGGAAGGAGGTTCTCACCCAAGATTTGACGGTGTATGGCCCCGTCCATTGTCCCTTTGACGCGGTGAAGTTGTCCTGTCCCCTTAGCAGAAAAGCACTCCCATAGCATAATGTTTCCTCCTCCATGTTTGACGGTGGGGATGTTGTTCTTGGTCATAGGCAGCATTCCTCCTCCTCCAAACACGGCGAGTTGAGTTGATGCCAGAGAGCTCGATTGGTCTCATCGGACCACAACACTTTCACCCAGTTCACCTCTGAATCATTCAGATGTTCACTGGCAAACTTCAGATGGGCCTGTACATATGCTTTCTTGAGCAGAGGGACCTTGTGGGCGCTGCAGGATTTCAGTCCTTCACAGAGTAGTGTTACCAATTGTTTTCTTGGTGACTATGGTCCCAGCTGCCTTGAGATCATTGACAAGATCCTCCCGTGTAATTCTGGGCTGATTCCTCACCGTTCTCATGATCATTGCAACTCCACGAGGTGAGATCTTGCATGGAGCCCCAGACCAATGGAGATTGACAGTTCTTTTGTGTTTCTTCCATTTGCGAATAATCGCACCAACTGTTGTCACCTCACCAAGCTGCTTGGCGATGGTCTTGTGGCCCATTCCAGCTCTACTAGGTCTACAATCTTGTCCCTGACATCCTTGGACAGCTCTTTGGTCTTGGCCATGGTGGAGAGTTTGGAATATGATTGATTGATTGCTTCTGTGGACAGGTGTCTTTTATAGACGTAACAAACTGAGATTAGGAGCACTCCCTTTAAGAGTGTGCTCCTAATCTCAGCTCATTACCTGTATAAAAGACACCTGGGAGCCAGAAATCTTTCTGATTGAGAGGGGATCAAATACTTACTTCACTCATTAAAATGCAAATCAATTTATAACATATTTGACATGCGTTTTTCTGGATTTTTTTGTCGTTATTCTGTCTCTCACTTCTTCAAATAAACCTACCATTAAAATTATAGACTGATAATTTCTTTGTCAGTGGGCAAACATACAAAATCAGCAGGGGATCAAATAATTTTTTCCCTCACTATGCGTAGTTGGAGAGAGGAAAGGAAAATAGATGTTTCACTTATCATCTAGTGTTTATCTTATTTTTTTTACTAGGCCATGGTGCGATATAATCGCATTGAGCTTCTGACCCATCCTGTCTGCAAGAAGTATCTGGAAATGAAATGGTGCGTGACACTGCTTCACCCATTACGCATTCATTATTGTCCCTGAATAAGATAGAGACATCATGAGTTGTTGACAAGGAAAGACAAGTCTTTTAGAATACAATGTTTCAAGCATACAGAGTACAATGACCTAACAGAATAATGAATAGATAAGGATATAATAGCAAATTAATTTTCCACGACTGTCTTAACCACAGTTGACCAGTTCCAGCTGAAAGCCACCTATACCCAGCTAACACATACAGCAGGTTATAAACTGCTCAAAAAAATTGGGGGAACACTTAAATCACACGTTTTGATGAACAAAATATATTAAAGATCAAAATCTTTACCATATATTGTGTAATTCGTTGAGAACAAAATAACGTAACGACGGTCAATGGAAACCAAAATCACCAACCGATTGAGGACTGGAGTCAAACTTACTTCGAAAAGTAAAAGTAAACAATTAAAATCACAGGCTTTTCCAACATGCATGAATTTCATCATGGCAACTCATAATGTGACTCAGTAGTGTGTATGGACCCCTGGTGCCTGTATGCACTCCTGACAATGTCTGGGAATGCTCCTGATGAGACGGTGGATGGTGTCCTAGGGCAGTGTTTTTCAACCCTGCTCCTGGAGGCACACTGCCCTGCATGTTTTAGATCTCTCCCTGCTCTATCACTGTCATAGGGGACCTCCACCCAGTCCTGGATCAGGGCATCAGTGAGCTCCTGGACAGTAGGTGGCGCTACTTGGCGACAACGGATGCACCGATACATAATGTCCCAGTGGTTCTCAATTGGATTCAGTTCTGGGGAACATAAGGGCCAGTCAATGGCATCAATGCCTTCGTCCTCCAGGAACTGCCTACACACTCTGGCCACGAGGCTGAGTATTGTCAATTCTGGAGTTCTCTGGCGAATGCCAACCAGGCTGCACGGTGCTGGGCCATGAGCACAGATCCCACTAGAGGACATCGGGTCCTCATGCCATGCTCACAGTCTGTTTGTGATAGTTTGGTCAGAAACATACACACCAGTAGCCCACAGGATGTCATTTTGTAAGGCTCTGGCAGTGCTCCACCTGTTCCTCCTCACACAAAGGAGCAGATACCTGTCCTGCTGCTGGGTTGAAGCTCTTCTATAGCCCTGTCCAGCTCTCCTCATGTAACAGCCCGTCACATGGATTCTCCTCCCAGCTCTTGAGACTGTACGGGGAGACATATGGATGTGCCATCCTGGAGGAGCTGGACTACCTGTGCAACCTGAATGGGCTGCAGGTACCGCCTCATGCTACCAGTAGTGACAAGGACACTAGCAAAATGCAAACCTAGAGAAGAATCAGTCAGGAAGGATAAGGAGAGAGCAATTATCTGTGGCCGCCACCTGTAAAACCATTCCCTTTTTGGGGGTTGTCTTCCTGTTGCCTCTCCAGTACACCTGTTGTCACTTTCATTTGCCCCAAAACAGGTGACATTGATTCTCAATCGCTTATGCTTCCTAACCAGACAGATTGATATCCCTGAAGTTTAATTGACTTGGTGTTATACTGTGATGATTGTGTTCTCTTAATTTTTTGGAGCCATGTACTCCAAATGTACTGACGCGCAACTTGAAATACTCACCAAATGGTTCGATCTGTTTAGGAATGCATACGGCATCAAAGTGCACCTGCTCAACCTGGCCATGTACTCTCTTGGACTGCTGCCTCTGACTCACATCATCCATGCCCTGAAGCCCATCTTTAACACCAACATCACCAGTACCCACCCATCAGTCAGCATGCTGAACACCTCCCTTGACAAAGTACAGTATGAGGACAGTTACATCCTAAGCCAGACATTAACCTTCTGCTCCATTGTGTTTATATTGCAATGCAGTAAGTACCTCTCCAACTTCACAGCAATCTTACATAACCACCGCCTGCATATTCCTGGTCCTGGTCATGAACCTGTACACCGTTGGCAAGGAGCTGGTCCAGGTAGCCCAGCAGGTAAGGATGGAAACATGTAGCTCTTTAAATCACCCTAGCCTCAATCTTTTGTACTCACCTGCTAGTGTTAACTCAACAGGATTTCAAATATATTAGCGGCGCTAAGCCGACACCTCATGAGAGAGTCAAGGGGTTTGGATCTCTCGATGTAACTGCTGAGGTCGACAGTCGCTTGTCCCGGGTTCAAATCTCAGTCAGTGCTGTCCCTGAATATGCGACAACATTGAAATGGAAGTAGGTGTGAATTCTTTTCTATTGAAGGGTTTTAAGTACTTCCGTGAGGTGAAAAATGCATTGGACTGGGGAGCTGCCATCAGCTCCATGTTGTTTGTAATCCCTCTGCTGATGAACCAGAAGGACACCTGGCACTGGGAGGTCGGGGTGGTGGCTGTTCTTCTCTCCTGGATCAACTTTCTCCTCTATTTCCAACGGTAAGTTATTGTTTAAAGATGAAATAGCGTAGGTTTACTGAACCCTAACCTATCGGAATAAACATATGTACTGTGAATTGATCAGAGGTATTGTTTTGCTCAACAAAAGCCATTTTAATAAATCAAATGCCTCTTTGTCTACAGGTTTGAAAGAGTCGGGATTTACATAGTGATGTTTTCAGAGATTACTAAAACTCTGTTAAGCATCAGTGTCCTGTTCTTCTTCCTGCTACTGGCATTTGCCTTATCTTTCTACGCCCTGATGATCAATACGGTACCTTTACAGGAACATACCATACCTTCTATTTTTTGGTTATTTATTTATTCACCCCATTTCACTTCCCAATTTGGTGTTATCCAATTCATAATTAAAGCCCTGCTTCATCACAGAAACTCCAAGTTGACTAGGGAACAAGCTATGGAGGAGCCCCCCCCAAAATGTGTCTTTGTTAAGGACAATGTGTTGTATTGCAAACTCACGGCGGTGCAGGAATACAACACTCCCCTCCACCAACCAGGAAAACATGCCCCTGTCCTTCAACTACTCAGCCTCCTCGAATGACCGGGCTCAGTGTTTTACTGCAGGGATTACTGCTGCAATCGCACTTCTAAATCCAATGAAGAAAAACGGCAGTCCATACAGGGTTGCTGATAAGAAAACGGCAAAGAACCAGAATTGGTTCTTTATCTAGTGGTTACCCTACTTGGTTGGAATTGTAAAGGTCTTACATACTGACATTTGCTACTGCATTGCATAATGTATGGGTGGTTTTGTCTGTGAAAACGTGTTCGATATGCAAGTTAACTTGTGCCGACATTTCTATAATTCATCGTTAAATAACTTTTTGCATTTTTGTTCCCAGACACTTTTAACCCACAGTGTTAGCATACCACTAGCAATTATTCAAACATTCATCATGATGGTGGGAGAACTCAACTACCAAGAAAATATCCTAAAGCCATTTCTGGGAGTGATTCTGCCATTCCCATATTTGACCTACGGCATTTTTGTGATGTTTACATTTGCTGTACCTATTCTCCTCATGAACCTGTTGGTAAGTCCTCAAATCCTACTTGAAGCCATTTACCTACACGAAATGTGTTAACAGCTGTTAGCTTATACATAATTCCCTTTTGTGTAACCTAGATTGGCTTGGCTGTTGGTGACATAGCCGAGGTAAAGGAGAATGCTGTGCTGAAGCAAATTGGAATGCAGGTGTGTCTTCCCGTGTTTTTTCAAACTCTTTAGTAGTGATTAACTCCCAGGATAATACAAATTAATTTGTTATTATTAACATGGCTATATCAGACACAATTATTCCACAGATTGAGCTTCACACCAGTCTTGAGGAAAAAATGCCATACTTAATGAAGAGGGTTGACCACAAGTCTCTTACTGAGTACCCAAACAAAACCTTCAGTGGAAAGGTACGTGAGATGAAAAATGTTACTAGCCATCCTTTAATGTTTGTATAAAATGTAAGGGCTTTCCAACAGAACAACATTTTAAGAACCTGTTAAAGCAATTAAAACTTTCAGTATGTATGGATTTTGTGTATATTTTCTGAATCAGTAAGGGTAAAGGATTTTTAAATCAAATAAGACATCTACATGAAAATAATAATGGAAAAACAGTGAGCTTGTCTAAACTCATGACAGGACACTAAATATTTGACAAGGGGGGCGCTTGGTAAACAACATAGCCATGAATAATCTGTATCTCCTTTTACAGGGAGCAAAGTTATTTTCAATGCTGGGTATGGGGCCAGAGAGAACCTGTCTCAAACCCACTTATCTGCCTTCAACTATGGAACAGGAACTCATTAAACAGAAGTACAGGTGATTCAAAGTGTTTGTCTTATTCAAAGTCAATAGCAGAGCAATACACCACTAGTATCATTAACATTACATTGGTTATCTGCATTTCCTTTGTTAGAATCTAAAATTGCATCAATATTTAAAGTGCATTCTTCCAATTTCATAATACGGGCTGCAATTCTGCATTCTTTTTGAGACTACTCTAATAGATAAGCTATGAATTCTCCAGGATGAAAGAGATGTCTACTGCTATTGAAAATCAGCACAACCTGTTGAAGCTGATCCTTCAGAAGATGGAGATCAGTTCAGAGGCCGAGGAGGGTGATGGTCCCCAGCTGTTCCGAGGCTACAGACACAAGGCCCCGCCCCCTCAGTCCAAATGGAGCCCACTACTAAGGGCTTTGGCCATCAGGAAGTGACATCCATCACAATGCATATTATCATGGGATGGTTGCTATTAAATGCACTGTATACATGCTACTGTATACATAACCAAGCGTTGGTTTTCAGGTAAATGTCAAGGGATACTATCACTAATGTTTTAAAAATGAAGACTTACATCCTCCTTGCTTTAGAATATTATTAAAACTTGGTCGTAGTATATATACTAGAAAAGTATGATTATGCATTAACAGTAAATGTTTGGTGTGTGTGTGCTTGTTTTTGACCTATTAATGACATGTTCCAGATGCTGAGCATGAGTACAAGGATCTGATGGTGTATCCATTATGTTTTCCTCTTCTTTACCTCCACTGTCGGCATGGGCAATGGTTTCTTCCTCTTCTTATCACTGTGGCCTGAAGAGAAATGCATGAGAAATGGATTGCTTATTTCAGTTCAGAGTCCAAGGCCAGCCCAAAGTGTAATTGGGTTGGTTTTATGCACACAGATAAATTCAAGTCTGGGACAAAAAAAATTAAATTTCTCAATGGACTAGGCTAAATATGACCCTAAATCATCGCATATAGACTTTGAAACTGACTTTGTTTTTAGCTATGGATTAGCCTTAATCTATATATGTAAAACTCCACTAATGTAGTTAACTAGCAGACACCTAGTGTGTTGTAACTGAGTTCTTGAATCTCATCTAATCCTATATTCCTATACAATAAAAATGACTACAAGAAAATTGACCGTTCTTTATTTGAATGGTTAGAAAGATTTCATCAACTGAGAAAGCACACTTTTCAACCTCAACTCGTTTTACAATATTTCAGAAGTTATATACCCATGCACACTACCATTCAAAAGTTTGGTGTAACTTAGAGATGTCCTTGTTTTTGAAAAGCTATTTTTTGTCCACTATAATAACTGACCAGAAATACAGTGTAGACATTGTTAATGTTGTAGGCATTGTTAAACACCAGTCTCAATGTCAACAGTGAAGAGGCAGCTCAGGACATTGGACAACAATTTGCCTTTTCAAATAACAAACTTGGATTAGCAAACACAACGTGCCATTGGAACACAGGAGTGACGGTTGCTGATAATGTGCCTCTGTATGCCTATGTAGATATTCCATTGAAAATCTGCAGTTTCTAGCTACAACAGTCAATAACAACATTAATAATGTCTCCACTGTACTTCTGATCAATTTGTTGTTATTTTAAAGGACAAAAAATGTGCTTTTCTTTCAAAAACAAGGACTCTAAGTGACCCGAAACTATATACACTGAACGGTAGTGTATATAGTATTTTGCTTTTTGTTTTAAATGTTTCTAGACAATGTCACTAATGGCAATAAAAAAACTTTAAAAACACACTACAATTAAAGTTAACTGATCATCTGGGAAAGGCCCTAACGACAACCCATTCCATTTTGACTGAATACTGAATGCTTGCAAACAATCCTAATGACAATGAAACGCGTAAATCAATAACATAACCAATAGCCAACTGTAAAGTTATGGCAGTGTTTGAGGAACATATTCTAACCTGGAGCTGGGCACGCCTCTGGTGTGTCTGGACTGTGGGAGGAAGTCTTTACATGGTGATAAGGGCGGGGAACAGGGGACCGGGAGGCGGGGTCACTGGAGGAGTGTGCAGTTACAGTTTGTCTGCACTCCTGTTGGACTGCTTGTACTGCAGCATTAGACTTTGCTCCTGGGGAGAGGGACGGGGTGTTAGAAGTACCAGTTGCCCCTTTACAGTTGACACTGGCTTTAATGAGAAACACTCCAATGGACTTCCATGCATGGATCTGGACAGACATGGATGAACATTCTCACGACAACTAATGTTAGAAACCAGTGCAACCATCAGATGGATAAATGTTGAAGAGTTCATTACAAAAACTCACAGAAAGCAGTGGATAAAGCGGAGACGTTGCAACGTATTGCAAAATCTAGAACATGCTGTACTGTGAAAGTTGTGGTTTATTAGGGTGCACTGTCATGGGACAACACAGAAGAAATGTGAGACAGACCTACGTCTGTTCAACACTGCATATTTCTATCAGCAACCAACATTTCTCAGGTGAAGAACAACGCGGTGAAACATGTTGAGATAGAAACTTGATCTCGCATACAGCTGACACGTGTAAATCAGGCCAATTAATAAATGCATGCCCTCGGTCACGTCACACCCACACTACAATACGTATTGTTATTGTCAAATTAGCTGTCATCCTGCTTTATTACGGACACAGCTGACATGGTGATATAGTAATAATTGGCTCTGCCTTTACACTGTTACGATAGACAAGTTAACGACAAGACAAGGTTATTTGGTGAAAAGATTAAAGACAGGAAAATAAACCAGGTAGAAAGATGAGTAGAAGACAGAGCGGAAGGTCATGCAGTTAGTACAAAAGCATGTAGTCACACACAGCAGCCCACCCTCCTAAAGCAAAGCAGCATTTAGCAACTCATGACTATGAATTGCCTGTTTGGTTAAGAAACGGCACACGACGCCACCCAACACTGTCCGTCCAATCCTCAAAAAAGGATGAAATTCATATTTATTGATTTTAAATTGTTTTACAAAGTACACAAAATTCCTTGTATATTCATATATCATTTATATAATGAATCATTAGGTTGTGCATGTTTATGCAATAATAACATTACGACTGAACAACATTTATTGGCATACATGCTGAAATGAACAAAAGTACACTCGTATTAGAACAAATAAAACAGCATTAATACTTTCTACCAGCATTTACAAAAGAAATGTTACTAACAAAGGTTAGACAAGCAGTCAGGTCGTAAACAGGTTTTTTCTTTAAAGCAAGGATTAGGTTTTCCAGTTCAACACTCAGTCAAAACCCAGATGAAAAAGCAAAGTCATGCTTTATCCAAATGCACAATGTGTTCCTTGTCCAAAATACTATCAAAGCCAACGCCCCCACGGAGCCAGACTGCAATAGAGTGAAGTGCATACAGAAAGACAGTACAAACAGACGTTCTCTGGTCTTAACTTACACCATGGTCCCGCAAACGCAAGAAAACACTATCCTGAGCCAAACTGTTGACAGCTCCAATTCATAAATACATTAACAAAATGCATAGAAAATTTAAAATTTACCTAAATGGACACTTTGACCTACAAACGCTTACAGGGGAAAAACAAAAGTCGTACATCCAAACAATGGTAACATTGTTTTTTCAGCTCAAGTTTGTGCTGGCTATGTTCCAGGAGATTACTTGTTATCCAGTCGCAGTGGTTGCTCCTTACCATTGATGGTTAGTGATCTTAACTGTCCGTCTTCTTCCACCTCTACCCGTTCCTGCCCATTCTCCACAATTCTAAAGGAGGGGATTGAAGACACACTTCAGTGTTCCTATTCTGCACCTCAACATAAACAACAATGGTTCAATAAACCAGATCATTCTCTGCATTTCCCACATGAATACATCACAGTTAAAAACTTCCCGGTGTGCTAAAAACAGTGACCAAAGTACCTTTTTGTTGTGATTTTCCTGCCATTGATGAACTTTGTGGAGGTTGATACAGAGCGGAAGTTACCCATCCCGCCTCCTCCACCCCCGCCCCCGCCACCAAAAGAGGTGGAGGAGAAGGCAGTGAAGCCGCCGTGGCCACCTCCACCCATGTGACCCATGTGAGTCATATGGCCGATAGGACTCATTTGACCCATGTGACCCATGTGACCGAAAGACGTAAAACCTGTCAGAGAACAGAGATGACGTTCACTCGTGGACCTTATTCCAAACACTGCCATATTCCAAACACTGCCATAGCTCCGGATTGGTAGTGGTAAACTTTATTTTGCAGTATAGACAAGGTACTTACCAAGAAATGGAACGGTGAAATGGCATTTAGATCATAATATCATACACGTTTGGTAAATATTTTTTCTAGTTTGTTAATCGTTATTCATTTAGGACCAGTGTTTTCTGACCTGGGTCAAAGGCCGTGAAGCCGGCGCCAAACGGTGGGAAGCCCCCGAATCCCCCGAAGAAGGGTCCGCCCGTCCGACTCCTGCTCACCCCCCTCTGGTGCCTCCGCCCCCCACCAAAGAACTCATCCCCAAACGGATCCCCTCCTTAAGGAGAGGAAGAAGTGTGAAGAGAATCCGACGTCACCTTTATTTGCCAAATACTTGGTGGAATGGCACCTTTATTTTCCTTGGTGGAATGGTGCCGCGATGTTAAGACACAGAATACAACAAAATTGAAACAAAGTAAGAGAGAATATGTTTAGTATCTGGGTGAATACGCAAGAAATTCGTATTTATCTGCATGCTTTCAGATAAATAAACCTGCATAACCTAACAACTGAAGGTTAAGTTAATAAAATATCCTAAACGTAAAACCCCAATCTAGTAGAGGCTCTGAACTAAATTATTAATATGATCCATCGCTGGAACAAGCCTTTAAAACTAGAGTAACCAACCACAACACTCCAAACAGCTCAGATGTATCCTCTGTAGGGATCAATGTTAACCTTTAGACAACATTACCACAGAATTTTGGCAATGCATGAATTGTTGATGTTATTTTCAGACAACTTTAAATTAATATCTGCAGACATGAGGAAAATGATGACACTGGTTATAGACAACATGATGTATTACTTATGGGCCACACGCATAAGGATATTATTTAGCTACATTATATTACTGGATTGATGTTTGTGAGAGAACAGTCTCAGAACCACATGCCCCACATGTTTTGTTACTGGACCCGGGCCAGCGCCCCATCATTAATGTCCAACCCTGCCGTGTCCTTTGATCAACCTGGAGATGCCTCAAGATCATTACCATGCATTTTCCTGAGACATATCAAGGAAGACTTGAGACGGTTGATTACTTTGTTGTGTAAACTTGCAGGTTTCGATTGCTCAAGATGTCACCTTCTAAGGTAGCGTGTGCCACATTTTAGTAAGAACACTAACTGGGCAAGAAGGACCTTGGTCTGGGAGGCAACCAAAAACCCAATGGCAACTCTGGTAGAGACATACACAAGAAAACTCAAAGCTGCGATTGGTGAATTGAATAAAGGACCTGAGTACGTTTTCTCACTGTCATTATGGGGCAGTATGTAGATTGATGGATCAATAAATCGGATCAATTATAAATTAAGACTAAAACACAACTAAATGTGGAGAGTGTGAAGGGGTCTCAATACATTCCAAAGGCACAGTATTAAAAAAAAAACAGAAATGTACTAAAGCTGGAAAAGTAGCCAATATAAATATACACATGGTTACAGAGTGCAACAGACAATAGAATGCAACTCCAATGGAGATGGCCAAAGTGCCAAAGAATTCTTGACTAGGTCATATCTCTGTGATGTACTGAACGTGGCTAACATTGTTTTTATATGATCAGATGCTAATTCCCAAAGTAGACATTGATATTGGAAACTATAAAACAGGGAAAACCGAAGTTCAGTGTCATGCATATCTGCCCAGGCTGTTGTCTTTCTCTGCATGGCAGTCTTGGGGGAGCCTTCTCCTTGAGATAATATTGGTACTCATTAAGGGCAACTGGTACCCTGTTTCCCTCTGTCCTTGATTCTCTGAACCTTCCTATCTTTGAGTATCGCACACTCCGTGAAGGAATCCTCTTTTAAAAGAAACGTACAAAGGAATCAGTTGTTGTTAATGTATTACCAATAGTCAAAAAAAAATTAGAGATGCTTACCAAAAAATTCAGCAAAAGGATCTCGACCCCCAAAGAACTCCCTGAAGACATCTTCTGGATTGCGGAAGGTAAAACCTTCCCTGAAGTGATCGCCATTATGGTAATGTCCACCTAAATGAAAACACAAAACGAGAATAGGGTCAATGGAAATATTAAAATGTTTCGATTTTGTATTGCAGAGTTATGTAACTAACAATTAAAACTTTAAAAGATGACAACAGCCTGGAAACAACTTACCACCTCCTCCATTGTTTGTTGTTAAGCCTTCTTTACCATAACGATCATATGTGTTCCTCTTGTTAGCTATGACAGAATGGGGGAAAAAAAAATACATCAACCCACATTCAAAAGAGTAAAATTCCTCAAAAGTAACATACCTGACACTTGCCAACAATTTAGAGGGAAATAAATCTTGGTTTAATATCTGCGTGCTGCAGTGTTTGCTCTGGAAATTTTTCTTGCTGTGAGGGGATTGCTGTTGAGCGGTGTCCTGGGGGATGGGGGGTGGGGGTTGCCAACATTAGCCCCCTGACATAGACCTACAAA
>JACXGI010006747.1:0-40524 GCA_016801175.1 Esox masquinongy
ACCTGCACACAGTGCCAAAGCTACCAGTACCTGGTTTAAGGACCATGGTATCCCTGTTCTTAATTGGCCAGCAAACTCGCCTGACCTTAACCCTATAGAAAATCTATGGGGTATTGTGAAGAGGAAGATGCGATACGCCAGACCCAACAATGCAGAAGAGCTGAAGGCCACTATCAGAGCAACCTGGGCTCTCATAATATCTGAGCAGTGCCACAGACTAATCGACTCCATGCCACGCAGCATTGCTGCAGTAATTCAGGCAAAAGGAGCCCCAACTAAGTATTGAGTGCTGTACATACATGCTCATACTTTTCATGTTCATACTTTTCAGTTGGCCAACATTTCTAAAAACCCTTTTTTTGTATTGGTCTTAAGTAATATTCTAATTTTCTGAGATACTGAATTTGGGATTTTCATTAGCTGTCAGTTTTAATCATCACAATTAAATGAAATAAACATTTGAAATATATCAGTCGGTGTGTAATGAATGAATATAATATCCAAGTTTCACTTTTTGAATGGAATTACTGAAATAAATCAACTTTTTGATGATATTCTAATTATATGACCAGCACCTGTATATATATACTGTATATTCACATATATAAAAGTAAGTATTCAGAACATTGACACTCCAAATTGAGCTCAGGCGCATCCTTTGTCCTTTAAACATCCTTAAGATTTCCATAAAAGCGCATGGCCGAGAAATCTATGTAGACTTCAGAGATTTGTGAGTAATGTAGACTTCAGAGAATTGTGAGTAATAGAACAGAGGACGGTTTTAAAAAAATGCTAAAGCATTGAAAGTTCCTAGGAATCTGTGGGCTCCATCATTGTGAAAAGGAAGAAGTTTGAAACCCCCAACAAACCAAAACAAAGTAACCGGCAAGAAGGGATTTGGTAAGGGAGGTGGCCAAGAACACAATAACCACTGTAACAGACCTTTGGAATTTCTTTCATAGAGAAGAGCAACCATCTTTGCAGCACTCCATCAATCAGGCATTAATGGTAGAGTGGGTAGATGGAAGCCATTCCTGACTAAAAGCTATAACACACGCTGTCTGGAGTTTTCCAAACAGCACTTAAAGGACTCTGAGAGCATGAGAAATGATATTTTCTGATCTTTCACTGGTCTGATGAAAACAAAATGCAACTATTAAGCATGAATGCCAAGCGCAAAATCAGGGGTTTGGCATTCATGATGAAGTATGATGGTGGGAGCATTATGCTATGGGGATATTTCCCAGTGGCAGGGACTGGGAGACTGGTTCAGGGTAAAACCCAACTGAACATTTGAGGGGAGACCTGAAGATGGCAGTTTACAGATGCTCTCCATCTAATCTGATAAAGCTTCAGAGGACCTACAAGGAAGGAATTATAGAAAAATGCCAAAATCCTCTTAATTTACCTGTACCAATAATAATACTGATGTAAAAATTAGAATATGAAGTGTGTGTAAAAAAAAAATATATATATATTTATATACAGCTCTGAAAAAAATTAAGAGACCACTGCACCTTTTTCTTTCCTTTCCAAAAAAGTTCTGAGTGAGGAAGTGTTCAATTTGCAGTGATCTCTTAATTTTAACCCTTCTGTTCCTCACTCAAAACCTTCCTTTTCGACTTTTTTGGAAAGGAAAGAAAAAGGTGCAGTGGTCTCTTAATTTTTTTCTGGAGCTGTATGTGTGTATGTATATAAATAATATACATACACATACTATTCATATTTTTGTAAATGTATTTTTTTAAATTCATTTAGTATAATAAATGGCATGCTGCCTTGAGTACTATACTACTACTTCCATTATCTCATGTGTTTTAATGTTTATGTGGATGTCAGGAAGAGTAGCTGCAGCATATGCAATAGCTAATGGGGATACTAATAAACTAAACAAACACTTTCTTCTCAGCAGTAATGGAAGCCATCAAACCCTTTCACCTGCCCCTTCTCTCCATATGCATCGTAATGACCATTTTCAGAGAAACATCTCCCATCACTTGCAATGACCTGGTGAAATTATAAGGGTGATCAATACCCTTAGCACTAACAGATTACTCAAGATCATGCCCCTCAACAAAGAGGCTTTTCACTGGAAGTGATTGCTTATAGGTTTTTTCCAAAACATATGGCTGGCTGTTGACTTTCCAACTTCATAATCTACCGTATATAGATGACCAAGGAATTACTGTCTGTCAGGATTATGTTTAACCCTCTGTAGAGCATATAGTAAAAGAAAAACTAGTGAGTAAGTGAGAGCGAAGGCCTGACGGTACGATGGGATACAAAATGTATATATAGAGATGAGACAGATGGAGAGGATAGGGAATAGAGCAAGAATGGCAAATTCAACATTTACATATCGCAGTGGAAATTGTGTACACATGACCATAAATAACCTGATCTGAATTACTGAACTTCCTGTGGTTTTGATGTTTTTATGTACTTACTGTTGGCAGTGAAGCAAAACTATTAGATGCTTTAATAGTGTACTTTTCCATTTGTTCACGGAGGGACACATTTACACAGAATTGTCATCTGTACTGGCTTAATGTGAACATCTATGAGAGCGGGAGGTGTAATGTACCATAGAAAACAGCTGAGGAGCACCACAAACATAGTAAAGGATACATTCCTTATGACATTGTAAAAAACTAAGCTATTTTCTCTGCTAAAACAGCATTTCCTTAATTTGAAAAATGGTGGTCAGAGGATAGAGATATATAAAATTTGAGACATACAGGAAGGCATGGAGAGAGAAGGTGAGATCTGAGACAGCCACCTCAGGGGAAGAGAGCTGTAGTGTGACATAAAAGATAAAGAGCTCGACATTGCCCCAAACAATACGGATTTTCACTCTTTAAATTAAAGACCCAGTGGGAGAAATGCTGTACAGCAGATTAATTAGCCACATACCATCCCCAACACAGCGGCCGAAGGAGAAATACAATGTCCAAGACCAGGTAGATGTTATCCACATGTCAAAGAAGCAAAACAGAAATCTAACTCTGGCTATTGCAAAAGCGTGTGTCACACTTCCTATCAATTTGTCTCCAACAATTTAGCCTCTAACATTTCTTTAAACAAGCATAAAATAAGTACAACATGCAGAGGAACACACAGATGAAATCAACCATATGGTAATTAAAAAGAATATATATATATATATTCTTTTTAATTACCTGTTTTAATGAAATACATCAAGTCTGTGCTTGTAAAATCAATGTGTTGATGAGATTGTGTTGTATTCCAGTGCATTAGGTCCTGAGGCTTGTTGTGGTGTATTGTGGAGTGTTGTAGGCCATTTAACAGAGTCAAGGCAAATAGAGGCTATGATTCACAAAGGGCCTCTGGGGGACAGATCGTTGAGAAGAAGCAGCACATCTTCCTTCACCTGATCAAAACAACACCATGGTCTTCCAATAGTTGTATGAGGGTTACAGGTACAAGACAGAAAATCAGGACTAGTCTTTGTCCTACACTAGGAAATTGTTACATAATACATAAAATAAAATAACCATAAAACAAAGAAAATGTCACTAATCCACCTGCAAGTAAATCTTTTAATTTTGGGTGTTCAGTGTTCTAATCACCAGGGGTCCTCCGGAAGGCGTTGCAATTGGTCAGCACTGAATAGACAGAGATTGGGGTTAGTTATCAAATACGAAAATACCTTGTTGCGCTGTAGCGACTCTGTGGCGGCTGTAAGCTTATTTGAGGTAGATGACCGGAGAAGGTGTTTCTTTCGGCGTGTAAGGATTCCAGTCTAGACTTGTTGGTTGAGCAAGCAACGTGATAAGAACCAGAACAGCATCCAGCATTCTTTGGATGACACATATCTTACTATCAAGTCTCCCAAGTCAGCTGGGAATTATTGTGATGAAGCAGGGCTTTAATGTTTTGTGTTTTGCTGATACCATTCGTTCCATATTAACCTACATTAGAGAAACGGATGTTTGACATGAAATAGTTTTGCTAATATGGGTGATTGTTAATGGGATAACTGATAGCTACAGCAACTTACTAACAGTCTTTTAAAGGGTAATACTAGTTTTGTGCACATTAATATTCAGTGTATCATTCTATTTACTCTTACCACATCAACTCAGTCAAATTATCACAATGTTAATTTTTATCACTATCGCTCAGCTCTAGTCATTGGCATAATAAACTACATGAGGAAATACATTCCAGACCTGTCGACAGTTTGAGGTCCACAATATGACCTTCTGAAAAGAAATGTGAACCATATCTTAAAGTATGGTTTGTGAATGACTGCAGGGTCTATTTCAAGACTTCACAAAAAGATATCTTATGAAAGAAATGGTTTTAAACCAGCAGATATGTGATCCCTCTCCATTTTTTATGGAGAATGTGTGAAGAAACACATTCTTTGCTTATCTCAGGAGCTTGAACTTGGGTTATGTTAAGACAGAAGCAATCGGCCTGGCAGCTAAAGTATTAGCATTTAAATGTAAAAGTGCTCAAAGTGTTTATAGTAGCACTGGACCCTCAATACACTAAGTCAATCCATCGTTGTTTATTATCATGCCATTTACAGTGACTTACTTCAGAAAACTAAATTGTGAAAATGGGAAGAAAACAAAAAGAAAAGCACCGCCACAAGGCATTATAATGAATTTGTTACTCCTACTACCAACATTACACTGAAATAAAAAAAATGGTTTCGTATGTCGTCAGTCTTTTTGCAGTTATGCAATTGACTTTTTTTCTCCATTCAAACCATTGCAACCATTTTCAGCAGTTTTTGAGGAGTAAAAAAAATATGTTGGCAACATGAAACAGAATGCACAAAATGGATACCAGCAATGTCACTCTAAAGAACCTTTGACAAACAGGCTGATGTGGCAATGATATGACAGCATGCAGAGCTGCTCCATGTCACATGCCATAAGGCTATAACACAGACATAGAGTATACACCAGGCAGATAAACGCTGATTTGCATGTGCCAGTCTCAGTACAGACTCTCACTTTTTCCATCTCTCCCCAGGCCCTTTCAGTATAAGGACATGTTTAGGCTATTTTCTAGCATACCTAATCTAGTGTCTAAGGAAAATAAGGTCAATAAAAATGACATGTTGCAGGAAAAACTGTAAAGCATTCCATTAAAGAGGTCATGTTGCCTAAGTGCACAGCACACTGCTGTGGGTTGTGTTGTAAAATGTATTTATCATGATTACTTTTTTTTTGTGTGGGGGGGGGTAATTAACATCATGTGCTGTCTTATGGAAATATGCATGTCTTATTACACTGTTGTTTTGATTATTTACATCTAGTAATCTTAGATGAGATGGGATTTACAAGTTGTAGATTACGTGCTGAATTTTAAAAATAAATTCAATCCAAATTAATATTTTGCCTGGTGGTACTAGTTGTTGCGTTGTGTTAGCATTTTGATACTTTCACATCACATGTTATTTCAATGACTTACTGGGTTATTTGAAGCAGTGCTGATAATAGGAATTGTCAAAAGCATGGGACCTCATCTCATTTAAGCCACTAAAATTGATTTCTCTTAACCCATTTTGGAAGCTATTATATTACTGTTCTATTATGTGCAATAATATCAGTATATTTATCTATGTCTTGCAAACATTGATTTAGCTTTTTAGCATTGATCTAAATTTAATAAATCTACTTTTTACATTCATCAATAACATTTTGTCAGAGTAGCCTGTTTCCTAGGAATCCAATTAAGTAGCGCACAAACAACATAGGCTGTTTAGAAAGATGGTTTAGTTAGATAATTGTATGCATGCATTAGGGTCCATTCTTGAATAATCTATTATATTATTGTGTTTGCTATGTGCAGGTGATGTTATTTGTTGGAAGCTTCATGTGATCCAAGTTTGTTTGGATGTAAGATTGTTCTACAAGTGAGTTAGCAACATGTGCAAGATTGAAAGGTTCACTTCTAATACACAATTGTTGTTGAAGAGAGAATTATACAACAACCTCCAGCCATCATCAGGGAGTCCTACACAGTTATTATCAGGTAAACAAAAAAAACAATCACCTGGAACCACAGGCTGGATGGACAGCACTTTATTTACAAACACAACAGGATTGATCCACAGTCTGAAATTACTCAATATGCAATGCCATATATTTTTCAAACTGTATTTCCTCTCTATTTTAGTTCATGGGATGAACATAGTAGAGTACACAATCACCTAAATGCTATGTTTTGAAATAAAGTATTCTCTGTAGCAAGTACAAATAGTTCAGCAGTATTCCCTGTGGGTTTTTTCAAACAAAAACACTACATTGAACACAATAAATTTTACCAATTTGTAGTATGCAGCAAATATGCCACAGTTTAGGGCTGTTCTTATTTACTGTGCAACACCAATTGCCTGAATACAGACCTTAGCCATGGTACAGTATATTGGCCATTTACCACAAAACCCATCAGGTGTCTAATTTTCAGTCATATGGGTGAAGCATACCAATAAATATTGGAATATCAATGCAGTGTACAAAACAATATTCTATAGTAACCAGGATGACAATAAATTATACTACAGAGTCTAGCATAGCATTCTACAGTATAGTAAAGTGAATTATACTGCAGAATTTTTAATTCGGGTCACTTTGGACATTTTCAAGTCATTAGACGGAACAGTCATTGAAGAACATTGGCAATGATCTCACAGAGCAACACACAGCAGTGGGGGACAATGTGCATTCATGCAATGCTCCTGGCAGTGTTGTTTGTCCATGTTTGATTGCTCTGGGTGGGGCTGTGTTACTCTGAATCTCATCAGGCAGGCTCACGCTGTGACCTGGGACTCCCGAGTGTGATAAGCAAAAGGACAAAATAGAGTGGTCCTGTAGCAGTCTGTGAATTGTCATCAAACGGTAGGAAAGAAATGGTCTGACAATGTAAAATGCCTCCATGCGGTTCCCTGTGCAAAACATTGCTCACTCTCTTGCTATGGGGTACAGTATTAACTGAGATAGCGCATCCCAACACTGGGATTTGTATTCCCAGGAATAGAGCCCCCTCTCCCAGAAAGTAATTAATTAGCTACAATTTGGAAAGTTTTGAATTAGATGAACAGACTGTTCATTAAAATCTTATTTTTGTTTTGCGGATGTCTTCAAAGGGAGTACTATTAAACAATACTGAAATAATTAACAAGGAAGCCCCATGGATTATCAGGGTACAGCGTGTGTCCATGAGAGCAGAGCATGAAATAAACTGACAAATCCCCTATTTACAACCAGAAGGAACACTCCCCCACTGCCAGTGTGTTTTACTTTCTCTGAAACGCTGCGGGTGATGTCCATCTTTTAGAGCAGACAGATCATATTTGCACCTATTCTTCTAACAGAAAGATGACAGATTCAGAATATGGATTATGACATCCAACAGCACACAGACACATCCTTAAAGCTTGCTGCAGTGTTTGTGCGGTTGGTGGTTTTTGGACTACCTGAATCTTAAACATGGCTGGCTCTTTGCTGGATCTCTGTAAATGTGTTGGATTCACAGTTTTGAGTCTGCTTTCAATAATTTAAAGTTTAAAAAAGCCAAGGCAGAGTTTGGTAGAAAATACTTGGATTCATGTGATGTGATAACACCTATTCCACAGGTTATTTATCTCATTTTATTATGTTGGTCAGCCATTGTCCTCAGACAAAGGAGCTGTATTGCCACATCTTGCTCCAGCTTAAAATATCATTTAACATATTGTAACAAATTAAATCATCTGGCAGGTTATGAAATGTGTCTAACATAACAGTCGAGCACCATGCAACACTGTCTTAAACCGTTGGTTAAAGGGTTGGTTAACAGTGCTATTTTCACATTCCTCTGTTATACCATCGCATATTATCTGTTTTGATCACTTGTATTCCCAGTTGGCCACTGTCTGAGTGCCTGGATACTTAATACTCTTGATAGAGTGCATTTCCATTTTTCATCTATTAAGAAAGATCCTTCCCCATATGCTCTGCATTTCAAGTCTTTATTTGAGATTATCAGCTCTATCTGATCTTTTTCAGTTAAGAATATATATTATAGGCATTGTGTTGGTCAGTTTCAAAAGCCACAACATGGTTGACATCCATTTTGTGGATCAACATTTAAATGAAGCAATGGTTATCTAACACGGTTCACCCTTTGTCCACTGTCATCTTGACTGCGTCTTCATTCTCCATTGATTTTAGCATTGCTTGCCCACAGCAGTTTTACTCAATCAGATGCAAATAGATTTGCTATCTATTTTGTAATCGCTATTATGAGCCTTGATTGCTTGCCTAGATAGCAAACACATACTGTACGTCTCACAAGATCGGGAGATCGCATTTTATTCAGAACATCAAGGGGAGGTCGGCTGTGAGTGTGAGATCAGAATGTTCAAATGTGGCTATGGAAAATTTGGTGTAACATGAGTCTTGCGGTATAAGATTATCGTTGAACATTATCAAGAGAATTTTTTTTTACCATGTTCGCCATTTAACACAATTGTTCTCAAACAAGTCCTGTAAAAAATTCTCAGTTGTTTCTCCAGTTCTTAGGCTTTTAGCATTTTGCCAATGTAAGATGTTTAGCTAGATTATCAAATGTTAACTTTTCTTTCTTCTCAAATCATTCATCACCAAATATTTTCATTAATGTGATGTTTTTCACTGTACTGGAGTTTCTTTTAAGAACTTAATGGCAATGAATCTAACAGCCTGATAAACTTGATATTAAGATTTTATCTTGTCTCTTCATTTTACCAATACACAAAAGCAGTTAGAAAAGCATGTTATGATTTAGCAAAAAAAAGTATTTCCTGTATGACCATTAAATACATATTCAATGTAACTTTGTGTTCATTTTGTAAGAGTCACTAAGTTGTTGAGGTTGTGTAACATTATTCCGGAGTGATCCGAACCTCAAATAAAGGTCTGTTAAACTTTGTATGTAGAGCAGCTGGGAAACACTAAGCATTGACATGCATCGTTCAAACAGGGGCTGAAGGGCAAGTGAGATCAGACAAACGTTTCCGTGACATCTTGCCAATGGGCAAACAATCCTGTAGTCGAGTGATAATTTCTCAAATAAATGTTTAACTTATTGAATGTCATAAGGAATTATGCCAAAAAGTATTCACAAGTGTGTTGTTATTTCTACTGTATTGAAAAAGAGTTACTGAAAGCAAACAATGCGAGTCATGGCAAGAAAGGCTATGAGAATGGTCTAAAAATTTACTTAACCTTGTAGATGAAAACATTAAAGAAGGCAGGGTTGGTTATTACAATATAAATGCTTTGTTCATTCAGTATTATCTAAACATGAATGACACGCATGGTCTAAAAGGCCTAAATCCAAATTCTATGGTAGAGAGAGAGAATGTGAAAGACACAGAGAGATAAAGGGAGGAGGAGAGTAACCACAACTAAGAACAGGAATCAAGAAAGAGCATGAACAGCGAACCAGTCTTGCTTTTATTACTTGCTTTTTGTAACAGTTTGAATTGAAATGGGGTTGTCTCACCATTCAAGTTACTTTCCTATCAGATATTCATCCTGTTCATGTGATGTCACACATCACTGCTTTGCAGAGGTGGTAGAATTGGTGATGGCCAGTTCCTGTGCCAATACAAAAGAAATCCTAGTATGCAATGATGATATGAGTCAGGAGGTGTTCACTCCCCCCAATACAATCTCCATACCACGCCATCTCGATGTATCGTGCATACACTGGGCCGACGTTGGCGAGACGTATTTGTGCTAGCCGGGTGGTTCAATCTGGCTTGTCTGCTGCTGTGATGAACTCATAGTGGCATTGTCTCAAGTCAGATAGTGTATATATAAGTATGTATCTGTAAATACATGTTCTGTTTAGCAGTAGATTATTTATGGCTTGCTTGGGTCACAAGTATTTTTTTAGAATGTTATGATGATAGCGTATTTTAGCAAAACGGCTTTCTGAGCTAATCCTAACCCCTACGTGTTTGTGAAGTATTAGACAGATCTGACATCATACAAGGCTCATGGGGACCCAAAAAATAAGGTTAAAAATAGGGTAGATCTGACTTTCATGCTAAATTATTATTAATGGCTATATGTTGATCTGCCAGGTGAGAAGAACGTAAAAGCATTGTTTGTCATTCAATAAAGCTTTTTTTGGGTGGGGATGCTTTTCATTATATCCTTAGAATGTGGGCATCACTACACCCATGTCTTTACCCTTAGAATGTGGGTTGTCCGGTATTTACCACTTCACACCATTGACATTAACTGTTGCATGAAGCTTTTGTTTGCTTGGCATTATCTGTACTAAAAGTGCTACTTTGGGTTTCAGGGAGAGACATTAACCGACTCTCACCTGGCTATGTATCTATTACCTGATGTAGCAATATCTCAAGGTGAAAAGCACTTTAAAAGCAGGACACAATGCACTGAGATACCCATCTGGCCTTCGGGGAGCAACCTAGTTTCAAGATCTACCAATGATTTCCATGAATGCATTGTTCAATCCATAGACCCAAGAGGTCTGTGTGTCCTCAACCCAGGCACATTTAGTACCACTAAACAAAAAATCATCCTTCTTTCTTGCCGGTCACCATTTGGCACCTGCGACGTGGCAGGCATTGTGGTGTCATTTATCCTACTTATCACAGTGCCGGAACTCACACTAAAAGCTCTGACATTGGGTAAACAGAGTTCCACATGACTATGAGCTCATCAATAAATTCTTAATGAAATGTTCAGACTCTTTTCTGTCTTTTCAAACCACCAAGCAGGACCCCTTATAATGAGCTGTTTGAAGCCCAGGGGTTTTCAAAGCATTTCAGAGGCTGAGAAAAAGAGTGAGAGTGAGAATAAGAGAGAAAGAAATGGAAAGTGAAAAACAGTTTTGCCTGAATAAGTAAACAAAGCCTCTGATTTCAAATGCTTCTTCAAACTGTTGTACAACATATCCTCATGCATGCCATTAATTCATCAGGAGGTTTAGATGTTTAGATGTACTGAAGGCACTGGTTTTAGGCAATAACAAATCTATTTCAGTTGTCCTAATGTTTCAAGCGAAACACAATTAAATGCAGCAACACACGCTATGCGTTATTGTATCACATTTGGTTTGATGTTCCATGCTGCTGTATCAGGCTGTTAGCAGTTTTAAATGGTGCCTGAGTATGTCATGAGTACAGTAAATGAATGTATCTGTCAGAGGCATTTGGGTTAAGCTCCTACACAGAGGCATGGCTTGTGTATGCAAGGAGGGAGAGCATTACATAACTTCCCCCGATTAAATAACTGAACAGCTGAAAGACGTTTGGAATTATTCATGACATAACTTGGTCTGCCAAAGGGAGGCCTTTTCATGCCAATCTAGTGCCAACCAAATCGCAGTCCTTTGAGGTGCACACCTTCTAGATGTAATGCTGAGATGTCTTTATAGGGATTCATCTAGAGATATTGACATAGATACTCTGTACTCGGGGAAAAGAATGAAACATATTTCCGGCAATTGGATTGTTAATAATCTTAGGTGTGTCTGTTTGTGTGTGTATGCAAACATGTAGCGTATAAGAGTCCATGACAGATATTTGTCCAAGTAATCTTTCATGATTTCTTTGATGTAAAGGCACCTGCCAACTATTAACAACATTTATATTTTGTTATGCATAGGTTTATTTGCTTTCTGTACATTTCAGAATACCAACATATCTTTCTGATATTTTTCTACAAAAAAGGGAGGATTATATTAAATGTTGCATGTAGTGTCTTGCTGTTGACATATCATCATCTAATAGGATCACATTTTGATAAAAACAATTTTAACAATTATTGATATGCAATGTTCTGGTCTACAGTACTGTAATGTACTGTCTAATGTACTGTAGACTACAAAAATATAATGTACTTAACTAGATATACTGTACTGTAGTCTTCTTGCCAAACTTGTGAAACATACTATAGATATCTATATCCACAATCACATATGATGGTTATATGATACATATTGGGTGCATATTTAGTGTACCTAAATTTGGTCTTGTTTAAGGATGGAGCTTAATTGTTTCAGCTGCGCATAAATGGCTGACAGTAGACTGAATGAGATAGTTTAAACCCTCATATCATGAAGCTATCTGCATCGTTTGTTTGTTTGTTTTGTTTTATAGCAAAAAAATCAGTGTAGCTGTGTTGTTAACTAAGATTTTCATCCACATATTTTACACGGAACCGACTGATTCTCACTGTTCCTCATTGCCTTTCTCCAGGGGAGATATTTTGGAGAATTGGGTTGATTGACTAATTGACTGGTGTTGTCATCACTCATTGGTATTGGTAAAGAAAAACTGACTGAAAATTGGGACTGACTCTCAAACAAAAGAAGAAATCTGGTAAGCCGTCATATCTGGCACCCCTGCATTTCAGTTGCACATACTCCTTGTACATTTAATCTGCCTCTTTGCAAATTTAGAATTGTCATTGTGCTTGCATTCTTACAGTTGTTACACACACATGTCTACCTCGGGACCTCACTGCTGCTATCTCTGCATCTCAGGTGCACATGCTACCTTAATACATCACCCCTTCATTTGCCTAGTTTGCACATCTTCAATGTCATTTTGAAATTGCCATTTGTACCCAAACAACTATTATCCCACTTCTAACATACACTACACCTAATACTTGTAAAATTTCTGCCTCCCTCTATTTGCCTTATTGCACATTTAGTATTGCCATTTGTACTGCATTTGCATTAATTGCACATCGATACATTCCACTGGTAATATTATACGTAATATTTGTAAACACTTGTACATTGTCTGCCCCCCTCTTTTTGCCTTATTGCACATTTAGTATTGCCATTTGTACTGCATTTGCATTCTTTGCACAACTACACATTCCACTGGTAATATACATATACTTAATATTTGTAAATACTTGTAAGTTTTCTGCCCTCCTCTATTTGCACTTCTGGTTAGATGCTAACTACATTTCGTTGTACTGTACTTGTACTGTTCAATGACAATGAAGTTGAATCTAATCTAATCTAATACCTGGCACCCCTAACCAGGCCCGCCGATGGAGAGGACAAACGGGTCTGTTGTCCCGGGCCCAGGGTAGGGGGGGGCCCAGAACTGACATTGGGTTGACATTAAAGGGCCCATCTAAGATTATCTCGTCCTGGGCCTAGGCAAGACTGTCAGCTGGCCTGCGCCTAACAACAAAAGAATTGTCTCGTCAATACCGTTGCAGATGCAAATGAGGATAGAACATTTTTCTAGCTGTGTATCTATTGCAGATATGCCAAAATCAGAACAATGTGTTTATAACTCTAATTTCTGTACAGTATAGTAAAAGGACCCATTATATCCTTGTCGCTGTGCAGTAACCTTACTGTCTTTTTGCAATGTAAGTTTGAATCTAAACCCTAAAAGTTTGGGGTCACTTAGAAATTTCCCTGTTTTCGAAAGAAAAGCAAATTCTTTGTCCATTAAAATAACATCATTATGATCAGAAATGCAGTGTAGACATTGTTAATGTTGCAAATGACTATTGTAGCTGGAACCAGCTGATTTATTATTGGAGTACCTACATAGACGAACAGAGGCCCATTGTCAGCAAACATCAGTCCTGTGTTGCAATGGCATCTTGAGTTTGCTAATCCAAGTTTATCATTTTAAATGGCTATGTGATAAAGCCCTTTTGCAATTATGTTAGCACAGCTGAAAACTGTTGTGCTGATTAAAGAAGCATAAAACTGGCTCTCTTTAGGCTAGTTGAGTATGTGGAGCATCAGCAATTGTGAGTTCGATTACATGCTCAAAATGGCCGGAAACAAAGAACTTTCTTTTGAAATTCATCAGTCTATTCTTGTTCAGAGAAATGAAGGCTATTCTATGTGTGAAACTGCCAAGAAACTGAAGATGTCATACAAGCTGTGTAGTACTCCTTTCACAGAACAGCAGCAAACTGGCTCTAACCAGAACAGAAAGAGCAGTGGGAGGCCCCAGTGCACAACTGAGCAAGAAGACAAATACATTAGAGGGTCTAGTTTGAGAAACTGACACCTCACAGATCCTTAACTGGTAGCTTAATTAAATTGTAAACGCAAAACACCAGTCTCAGCATCAACAGGGAAGAGGCAACTCCAGGACGCTGGCCTTCTAGGCAGTCTTCATTGTATTTCTGATCAATTTGATGTTATTTTAATAGAAAGAAATGTGCTTTTCTTTCAAAAACAAGGAGATTTCTCAGTGACCCCAAACTGTTGAATGGTGTAGTGTGTATGTATACAGTATAGTGTCATTTTATTTCCTACTTTCTGCTTGAGGCAACAAAAGTACCTATCACACACTACTACACATGTTGGGTGTTAGAGAGGGGCTAAAACTCTGAGCAAAGGCTCAGAAAATTGCAGGTTTAATCTTAGTGGCAGTTGTTTTAGATTTTAGATATTCACTTTCACTATATGCCAACCATATACCAACCATATACCCTCAACATCTCTCTGAATTTTACCTCAACTTAACATTAAAACCTATCACAAACTTTTACCCTTACCATAACAATTCACAGAGAATACCAAAACTGTAGAAGTCTGTTTCGGTTTTACATTTGAGCAGTATGACTGACAGCTAACATAAAATAAACTGCCATTAAATGGCAACTTACTCCATAACCTACAGAGAGCACTACACACCATAATTAAAATGGCCGGCCATGTTATATCTCTGTTGCTGCAGGTACGGCAAGGAGTTGTGTTTTCTTTCGATCTTGTGTTGTGTAAATATCTCTGTGTCTCTCTCTCGCTCCCTCTCTCTACCTCTCTCCCTATACATAATTAATTATTGGCCTGTGGCCTTCCCTTCCAGATAACTTGGCCAGCAAATTAACCTTCGGGCTCCTGGTGTAGTCAACGTCAGTAGGCCCCCAGGGTGCATAGTGTATAAGCTATGACCATGTAAGACCAAGCTAAACACTAGGCATGGGCATGCGTTGCTAACACATAAGTATTTCTGTATATAGGCAAGTACAGTGGGCTTGAAGTGTAGCTACACATATAGTATAAAGGCATTCAGCTCACCACCCCAGCGTATAAAATGCCCTCCCTGACCACCTGAAGTCACCACAGACCCTCGGATCCTTTTGGGCCTTAAGATCATTCTCTATAATAATTCTTTTGTTTAATGCAGTTTTTCTTTTAAAAAAAAAAGTGGTTTACACACATTGTTGTGGTTTATAATTTTATATCATTTTAGCACAGTACTTAGATTAGATTAGACTCAACTTTATTGTACATGGTAGAGCTGTTTGTCGCATTTACATTTTTTTTTTAGCAAAATGTAAAATGGTAAAGAAATTAAGGTTTTGGTAAAGCAATGTTAAAGCATATTACTATTTCATAAAAAATGTCACCTGGTTGTAATTCACCCTGCAGTTTACTGTCTTTCTAAAGGTCAGAGTTCACCATTTCCAATAAAGTCTGTTTAAAAGGTGTTGGCAACCGCTATCGGAAGGAAGCCCATTATGCTTTTTTATGGGGATGCATTTCCCTAATTCCTATTTTCCTTTAATTGGGTTTCTGTAAAGACAAGAACTATGCTCGGGATGAGGAGTTTAGGTAAATCAAGTATCTGTAGGCTTCTAAACCTTTGAGGGAAATAAAACCAAGAAAATGGTCAATTTATATTCATGGGAATATTATATGAGCTCTATTCATAATGCTGCGTTCTGTTATTAGTGTGTCGTAGGTAGGTGCTTGCTTGCCTTTGCGTGTGTGTTTTGCTATTTCTCATAATACCATTAAATATTGTTTTCACTGAAAATAAAACCTGCGTATTTGCTTATTCAAATATCCCCACTTAAACATGTACAGGCAACAACAATTTGCTGCCCTCTGTCTCATGCTCACCATCCTCCTCTTGTTCTGTCTACAATTGTAAATGTAGACATTCACATTAAAACTCAAAACAAGTCTTTATCATCAGGTGGGATGTATTCCTTCCAGTATCTTAGTAATCTCCATATGCCTTCAGGAAGTGGTACTGCTTATAGATATTTTCTCATGGAGCACCAGTTTTCCTGCTGTGTGTATACACTTCCTTTCAGTTCTCCAGCAGCCTGATGATAATATGCAGATGTCAGGACAACTGAAAGGCTAACTAAAGGCCTGCCTGATACACAAGCACAGTGGTATCAGATATGCACAAGCAGCTGCTTCAGTTATCTACAAGGGCAATGCATCAATGTTAAGGTTTTATTTGTTATAAAGGTACAATTGAAAAGGAATGAATTGACTTTGAGAGAGAACTAAGTGCACAAAAGGTCCAAAAGTGTTTGTTGTAAATGCCTGCAGGGCATGGTTGGTCGCAAATAGTTTCCCAGTAGTTTATTATAATTCAACTATAGAATAGCTCCAATCAGACCCAGAAGTCACAGCCATGAATCACACCAGGTCACACTCTCAGCTGTGATCTCCCAGGCATGCATTTTGCCATAAATTGGAATATTAATAATTCACAACATGCATGAAGAATCACTAATGAGTGGCTTTGTTAGATCAGTTGGTTGTTGTGAAAATAAACCTTATTTTCTTCCTCATAATAGAATGTGTTTTCTGGACAAAGGAACAAAACTGAAATGTTTGTGTTGTAAAATGATTCTACTTGAGATAAAATAGAGGTAAAAATATGTACAGCTATTATTTCAACTACTGGTAGAATTAACTATCAATTGTACTTGTACATTTTAGTCTTTCAACATAGTGCAATAGAACAAATGAGATGCTTTCTGTAGTTAGATAGAAACTGCAACAGGAAAGGACATTACTGGCCATATATTGATCCCAAGCAGGTAATTACATTGTCTGATCCACTAATCAGTGCATTGATCATTAGATGGTCTCTCCCAGTAGAATGGCAGGTGGCTTCATCCCCCAGTTCACAACAAGCCTTTTCTCATTAAGTTAAGGTCACTTCAAGAACATCACTTTTGAATTGTTGTATGCACTTATACACATTCTAAAGTGAGTAATGTTGTTTAAGTGTCAGGGACCTCCATGGTGAAGCTGTTCTTTTTTGGATTTCCATTCTACTTCCTACATCAACTGGTCAACAAAATCCATCTCTCTTTCTTGATCCCTGCTTCCAAGAGCTGATTCAAAAATATTACACACTCATTCATCTTTATATTTTTCTTTATTGATTGAAAGAGAGAGGCAGAATTGTTTGCTGTAAAAAGGATTGCAGGCCACTTTCACTCAGACCAGCTCATCAGAGCATGGGCGGGTGAATTGGTCATCTGTGGCAAAAGCCATCAGCTATTGAAAGGCAATCAAATAAGTGTAAATCTGCCTTCTTTGAATTGGCCTTCCTATCATATGTCATTTTCCAAACTAGTGAGTTGCTCATTTCAAAACCTGTTCTAAACGCTGCATTCCAACATAACTGAAACCACAGATGAAATGACACCTAGTGTGTAAATAGTTTTAAGGGTGTTTTTTTTTATCTCTGTTTGAATTACTAGTGATGGGTCACTTGGAAAAAACTCTTTTGGTGAACAGTGGGAATAATGCTTTTTGATGTAAGAATTGGCACAATGGAGCATGTTTTCTTTTGGCTTTATACCCCAAATAAGCTGGTATTTAAAATCAAACTGTTAATGAGGTAAAATCATTGATTGTCAACTTTACAATGAAAAAAGTACTTTTGTACATATTGTTACCAATGGAGTGCCACAGTTTTTAAGTACCTTATCTTTTTATACATAGTTTTGGGAGAGATGAGTGTCCAAATTAAGTGCTCATGTTAGTATGTGGCTAACTTCCTGAGGTCTGCAACTTATTAATCAAACCAGACACTGGGTATGTTGTCTGGTGTTGCTCTGCCATTCCTGTACTGCAGCTAGCATCATCAGTTATTTGTTTTTAGGACCTTTTGCCTAAGTTTCATCACAAGCAAAGAAGGACATATATAATAATATTATAATATGGAGATTGTCTTGGCTAGTCAAGACCTTTCCAAGTTTGAGGTCACTGTCATTTGGAGGCCTTCGCTTGTGCTTCAGCAGACAACATGTCTGTAGACTTCAGAATTATTTTTTGTGATCCTGTCAGCAGTCATCAATGAGCCAGTTCCAGTGGTAGCCATTCATGCACAAGCCAGAATACCCCTTTCACCATATTTCAAAGATAAATAAGGTGAGAACTTCTTTTTCCTTCACATTTTCCTCTAGCCATCCCTTTGGTGCATGTTCATCTTTGTCTCATACTGTACTGTACTGTAACTTGGCCATCCTGGTTTTACTAGTGATTTACATTTTGCAATATAACCTCTGTTGTTCAGCTTTCAGAGTTATTGGGACTGCATTAAAATTTAGATAACATTTAAATAATTTGCCCCTGCCAAAATAGGATCTCCAAATAGATATGAAAATATATCTGTGCACTCTTCTTTGAGTATTAAGACACAAAATTCCAAAATGAACTAGCTAGCTATCAAATGTCAGCTTTACCAGTCAGTCAAACTCCATTTGAAATGTATATTGTATATTGTGTACATTTGTGACAGGAATGTATCGCATCAACAGAACTTGGCTATAGACACAACACATGCATGCAGCACCTTGCCTCTGCTAAAATACAGTCTACAACAGACATCAAAATACTGTTGACATTCCTTTGCAATTTCCAAAAAATTAGTCTAACTAATTTTCAAAAAAACAGTCTAACTTGGATAGCTAAGGTGTTTTGTGGACCAATGGGCAGCACTTTTTTTAAGGTTGACAGTAATTAAACAAGAATGCTATGATGTGTCCAAAATGTCAGGTTAGCTAGTTATCATAGCTTGCCAACCAGTGCAAAAAGATTATTTCAAGTTAATACAAGTTAAAGGGTTGCTAGAAAAAAGTATCTACTGTCTCCAAACCACAAATGTAAGAAAACTTTAATTGGGAAAAAGTTTTTGGCAACAAACACAAGAGGTGGGTTTGGCGTAAAAAGAGCCATGATCTTGCAGAATATATCTTAATCCCCACTGTGTATATTGGTGTATATTGGTGGATCTGTTTTAATTCTAATGGCCCTAGGAACCTTGTTAGGATACATGGCAACATGGACTCTATTAAAAACTAGGTGAGTTTTATGTTTTTTATATTAAATAATTGTTTATTGATAAGGATATATTTTATCTCTCAACTAAGTTAGATTTGTATTTAATTATTGATTTGTGGATGTAAAGGCTGAAATCAAAACGAGTCATGCCAAATCTTTTTTTTTCATTTAAATATACAGTTAGGTCCGGAAATAATTGGACACTGACACAAGTTTTGTTATTTTGGCTGTTTACCAAAATATATTCAAGTTACAGTAAACTAATTAGAGGAATGGTTTAGGAATTACTGCTCTTTAATATGTAGCCCCCTCTTTTTCAAGGGACCAAAAGTAATTGGAAAATTGACTCAAAAGCTGTTTCATGGACAGGTGTGGCCTATTCCTTTGTTATTTCTTTATCAATTAAGCAGGTAATAGGTCTGGTGCAAACCATTCATAAGCCTCGTGAATAGAAAGGCCAGATTAAACTTCTAAAAAAAGCCAGCCCAGTTCTGGAACAGCATTCTTTGGACAGATGAAACTAAGATCAACTTGTACCAAAATGATGGGAAGAAAAAAGTATGGAGAAGGCTTGGAACGGCTCATGATCCGAAGCATACCACATAATCTGTAAAACATGGTGGAGGCAGTGTGATTGCATGGGCATGCTTCCAATTGCTTCCAATGTCACTAGTGTTTATTGATGATGTGACAGAAGACAGAAGCAGCCGGATGAATTCTGAAGTGTATAGGGAAATATTGTCTGCTCAGATTCAGCCAAATTCAGCAAAGTTGATTGGGCGGCGCTTCACTTTACAGATGGACAATGACCCAAAACATGGAGTTTTTTAAGGCAAAGAAGTAGAATATTCTGCAATGGCCGAGTTAATCACCTGATGTCAAATCGATCGAGCATGCATTTCACTTGCTGAAGATAAATCGAAAGGCAGGAAGACCCACGGACAAACAACGACTGAAAACAGCTGCAGTAAAGGCCTGGCAAAGCATCACAAAGGATGAAACCCAGCGTTTGATGATGTTCATGCATTCCAGACTTCAAGCAGTCATTGCCTGCAAAGGATTCTCGACATTATGAGAAGCATTAAAAATGAACATTTTATTCATGATTGTGTTAACTTGTCCAATTACATTTGAGCCCCTGAAATAAGGGGACTGTGTATGAAAATGTTTGCAGTTCCTAAACGTTTCATGCTATATTTTTGTACAACCCCTTGAATTAAAGCTGAAAGTCTGCACTTCAATTGCATCTCCGCTGTTTCATTTCAAATCTATTGTGGTGGCTACAGAGCCAAAATTATGAAAATTGTGTCAGTGTCCAAATATTTCCGGACTAAACTCTATATTGAAGTGAATAACAATGGATCATTTCTCAGAAACATAATAACAATAAACTGTCAATGCCTTGGTTGCACTCCACAACTTCTACTTAGTTGAAACAGCTTTTTGCTTGGATTACAGCAGTAATACTATTTGCATGCATGTCAATCAGACCTGGATTTTCCTTTTAGCGTTAATTGTTGAATCTGCTGTGTGTTCCAGATGGTTTTTGTGTTACATATCCTTCTTTAACATCAGGTTTTTGGCAGAGGGCAGTAGGGTTTTTGTCAAAATATATGATGATATTTGGACCCATGTATTGTCTCCTATTTCCTGACCTGAGCCCCTGACCCTCCTGAAAAGAAGCAGCCCAGATCATGATGCTGCTGCCACCATGCTTGACAGTAGTTACTGTGAACACTGGTTGTTGAGCCGTGTTGACTTTGCACAAAACATCTCTCTTGGAATTAAGGCCATAAAGTCTCATTAGACCATAAAACATTTGCCCACAAGATTTTCAGGGACATATATACCTTGGATGTTCTTTCTTGTGAGTAATCAAAGTCTCATAGTACATGGATTTTGATTATTGGGTATGATTAAATACATGAATAGCACTGACAAGTAATTTACTTTTATTTTATTAATATGCATTTGTTTCCTTTAAGATTGGAATATTCCAGGTGGATGACTTTAGATTAACTGGCCCCTGAACATATGATAATATTCTAAGTTTAAGATCAAAAGCCAGCGGTGAGGGACCGGTGAGTGACTTAATCACGGTGACAGTAATGAGTGAGTCAAGTTACATGGGTAGATGTTGAGGGATTTATTTTGTCAGAATCCCCCTATTTGAAATCCGCCACATCCAACTTTTATCAGCTGGGGTCAGTAATGCCACAACACGTAAGTCCTTGTTGATATGGATGTGGTCTGGCAGGTGGGGGAAGAAAATGACTGCATGGACACGAGAGGGCTTCATATTTAAATCCCTCTGCATATTTAAATCTGTGTGTCTTTGTGTGTGTGTGTGTGTGTGTGTGTGTGTGTGTGTGTGTGTGTCTGCATGCATGCATATACAGAATACAATAGCTATGTCTGTGGATGTTATGGCTCACATTCGAGATGTGACCAGCCCTTCACAGCATATGAGCAGGAGGCTGCTGACCGTAGGTTTAAACAGATTACAGCTGTCACTGACCGCCTCTGTCACTTAGTTTTTCTATCAGTGAAGGGAATGTGTGCAATCTGGGTTGCATTATGCTGCAGTAGTATCCTTCCTATTGTTGTCGAGGTTGTGGAATAAATACAAACAGAGCCTCAGGCAATGACAACACCTAGATGAATGTTGCACTGTTTCACACAATAGACAACCACATTGGCCCTAGCAGGGAGAATTTGCTCACTGCAGTCATGCATCTACATTTCATGTCCAGCTTGAAATGAAGGTATGGATAGCTACTGTGGAATTGCTTACCTTGGAATACAGAGAATTTGTTTTTATGTTTACATTTTCAGCAGCCGACAAAAAAATGCTAACCTTGGTGAAAATATGTGCATTACTTTTGTGTTGGAAAGACTGAACTTTACTTTGAAGAGCTGTATAAAAAAATAGGTTCAGGGGACAATGATCTCTGTAAAAATAATAATAATAAAATAAAAATGAAGTCATTTCAGCCATTTGTCAAAGTTCAAGCTTAGTTGCCTCACCAACCTAGTTTACAAAATGGCAGTTATTGATTAAACATCAGGCCTGAGCTGTTACTGTAGATTAAAGCATGTCTGTTCTTCTCTCATCGCTTCAAAGTGCTGACTGAGCCAAAAGAGGAAAGCGCTACAGTGAGAGCTGAGATCTTCAACAATGAGTGCAGCATGAATTTCAAAACAGAATCAATTGATCCACATATAGCCAACTATTAACCATGCTATCTCTCAATTCTCATCTGCATTAAGATAGATCTACAGACTAAGTTGTTACCTGTAGAAAATATACACATAATTACCAAAACATTTTTGTTTGTGCTTCCAGGAACTTTTAACAGGCTACAGATGGCATGAAAATACACATAACAGTTAATTCAGTCAAGTTCCATTCCTGAGCATCTTTCGGTGGTTAAATTGCATGAATAAGTCTTACGACACAATGTTCTCCAAAGCATCCACACATGAAATTCTACAGCGGTCTTGTGTGTGTGGGCTATACACACATGTCAATATTAAAATAGCTAGCCATTTCCACTGACAGAACATAAAAATGTATGCTGTACCCAAAAATCTGTGATAACAATTAAAATGAATTATAACCAATCAGATCAGGCATCTCTACCCAACCATCACGTTTGCGCACCCCCCAACTGATCTGACAGTTGCTCTGGCATGTAGCCTAAGCATTCACAAGAGTTTACCACTATGCCCCCCTCAAAAACGAAATCAGGTTTCCATAAAAGGAAAAAAAGGTAAAACAGTCAGGCAAAATTCAGGAAAAAAAATACGCAGTACGTTTTTTCCCAGAAAAGAAAACGGGGAGGGACTCAGTGCAGATGGCCTGCCGAAACTGGGTATCCTAGCTAGCTAATATAGCTAGCTTGATAGCTAGCTCACTACAGGTAGCTCCCTACCATGGACTCACTCAGCTCGGTCAGGGCAGTAATTATAAACATGATGATGATGAGCTACCACTGCCAGCAATGGCTATCTAATTAGCCATTATTTAGATATTATTATAACTGTATTCCCCAATATTGCATGGTATTTGTTAGATAGCTAGATTAAAATTAAAACATGTAGCCTATCCATACTGCAGATGCTGTGACTATTACTACTGCTGTAGACAAAGACATGAAGTTGAAACAGCGGAGGTGAGGCTTGTATTGTAGCTGCAGCAGTATATCTAGACCATGTTTAAATGGTATAGTCAGGCATATGGTGACTTAGACACACTAAAATACGTATTTTATTGAATATGTATACTATTATTATTATTATTCATTAATAGATTTTTAGTATGGTATCCATTGTAGGGGAAAACATTAAACCTAAAATTCCCTTTGTTTACCTCACGTCCTAGTGCCTAAAGAGCCCCAGGTAGGCAGAATCTCAGGAGAAAGCTGTCAGACAGACTCTGATGCTGAGGAGAGGAGGGATGGGGAAGAGGAGTTAAAGAGTAGCAGCAGTGCCAGTGAAGGAGTGACAGAAGATATTGAACAAGCAAGTAATAAGGGAAAGGAAGAGTATGGACAGATTTGAAGTAAGCAAGATGAGGTTTTAGATGATCCAGCATTGTGGCCAGGGAAAGTACAAGACCGTGAAAGAGAAGCTATTGTTCACAGACTAACCAACAGGTGTGGTGAGTAGAGAGAACTGTATAAAATCATGCCCCAGACTCAAGGCAAGCCATTACCCTGTAGAAACTGTAGTCAGCTGTAGAAACAAATCCAGTCAGAAATTTATAAAAACAGAGCACTTCTAGAAAGGATTTTGGATGCGACACTGTACTTAGCATCTAGGAATCTGCCATTCCAGGGGGAATCACTCAATCTTGATGATGTGCATAATGGTCATTACTTAGGCTTACTTGAACTGTTGTCAAATTATGACCTGCTATTACGTGAGCACTTACAGAATGTCAGGGACAAAAAGAAAGGAGCAAGACTGACTTACCAACTCAGCCCTGAGAGTCCATAGGAAGATGTGGTCAAAGGGTTTTGAAAACAATAGTTTATGAAAGAGAAGATGCAATCTATTACTCAGTTATGTGTGACGCAACATCAGACATTTCCCATACTGAGCATGATGTATTATTCGTGAGCTATGTACACCAAGATAAAGTTCAGGGAACAGGTGAATGGGAAATTATTGAACGTTTTCTTGAATTTACAGACTTTGCTAGAAAGACAGGCAGTGAAATTCCTGAAATGATTTTGAGTGCATTGGAAGGGCATGGTATTGACACAGCAGATTGCCGTGGTCAAGGCTATGATAATGGTGCAAATACACCAGGGAAAGTGAAGGGAGTTCAAGCACACATACTGCAAAAAAATCCACTGGTCACATATTCACCTTGTGCCTCCCATACTATTAATCTTGTGGGTGTACGTGCAGCTCAGTCGTGGCCAGAAGTATCAACCATTTTTGGCTGTGTGAACCATCTTTACAATCTGTTCAGTGCCAGCCCGGAGGGATGGGCCATTCTCAAGGAAAAGACTGGCTGCTGTCTTAAGCGCCTTTCAGACACGATGGAGGGCACGTATTGCTGCAGTCCAACCAGTAGCAACTCATTTACCCTCTATCATCAAAGCCCTAGACATGCTTCCTGCCACCTGCAGCCTGACAAACGTCTGAGGCAAAAGGTCTGAAAAGCTACTTCATGTCTTTCAAGGCAATCTCCCAGCTCACTTTTTGGGTAAACATTTTGCAGCGTATTGAGAACAGAAGCCTAATTCTTCAGTCAGAAAATATTTCTCTGGACACTAAAGAAGCTCACATTAAGGCACTACAGGAAGAAATACAGGCTCTGCGTAATAAATGGGACGCTCTTCTTGCAGAAGCCTCCCTGGTGGCAAATGAAATGTGGATGTAACTATTCAGTTTCATATTGAATAGAGTAGCCGTCATAAAAAAAGAAAATGTTTTCCTGATGAGACTGAAGATGACATAATAAATGAACAGAAGTCAGACAGTTGGATTTTGCAACACAGTGTTTTATGTGGCTCTGGATAGTATAATCAGTAATTTGGACATGCGGTTCCACACGATTGCAGCTAAATGCAAAGCGTTTTCACCAATACTTAGGAAAATGACTGAAAACTAAAATGTGTTTATCTGGTCACAAATTGGGAAACGTACTCCAAAGATCTCACAGATGGAATTGAAAATAAAGTGCGACATCTAAAGACGAAGTACAGTATGGTGCCAATTTTTCAGATGGTCGTTCTCCTGTAGAGCTCCTTAATGCCATCCACAAGATACAGCTAAAGAGCATGGGAGGTGTGCATTATACTGCGAATCTGTACAATGCCTGTAACCGTTGCTGGAGGTGAACGTGCCTTCAGTAAGCTGAAACTGATAAAGAATGATCTAAGATTTACAATGCGCCAAGACAGGTTGAACAGACTTGCCATCCTTTCAACTGAAAACCAGTTAGCTAGGAAATTAAACCTTAAAGACATTATAAATTACTTTGCTCATAAAAAGGCTCGATGCTGGGCTCTTGGTGCTGAGTAACATCAGAATTTTGTTTACAGGGAACAAACACAAGGACAAATGCCTTAAACTGTTCTTCCCAAGCCTGCCTGGGGATGGGCAAAATACTCTTTCAGAGTATTTTCTGCTATGGTTTATCTCCTGTTGAACTTACTCATGAATGCCCACATAATGTCTTCACACTACAATTGCAGTTTCACAGGTGCTTGTTCTCTGTAGGTAGCACATTTATGCCTGCAGTCCACATAGCTTAGGAACGTTTGTTATTTTGAGTATGTTATTTAGGTGTATGTGCTCATAAGTTTGCATACCCTGGCAGAAATTGTGAAATGTAGGTATTGATTTTGAAAATATGACTGCTAATGCAAAAAAACTATCTTTTATTTAAGGATAGTGATCATATGAATCCACTTATTATCACATGGTTGTTTGGCTCCTTTTTAAATCATAATGATAACAGAAATCACCCAAATGGCCCTGAGCAAAAGTTTACATACCCTAGAATGTTTGGCCTTGTTACAGACACACGAGGTGACACTCCCAGGTGAAAATGGCAATTAAAGGTGTATTTCCCACACCTGTGGCTTTTTAAATTGCAATTAGTGTCTGTGTATAAATAGTCAATGAGATTGTTAGCTCTCACATGGATGCAGTGAGCAGGCTAAATACTCAGTCATAAGGAGCAGAAAAGAACTGTCAAAAGACTTGCGTAACAAGAAATTAGAACTTTATAAAGATGGAAAAGAATATAAAAAGATATCCAAAGCCTTGCAAATGCCAATCAGTACTGTATAATAACTTATTAAGAAGTAGAACATTTGGGGATCTCTTGATGCCAAGCCAAGGTCAGGTAGACCAAGAAAGATTTCAGCCAAAACAGCCAGAAGAATTGTTCTGGATACAAAGAAAAACCCACAGGTAACCTCAGGAGACATACAGGCTGCTCTGGAAAAAGACGGTGTGGTTGTTTCAAGGAACACATTGTGACGATACTTGAACAAAAATGAGCTGCATGGTCGAGTTGCCAAAAAAAAGCCTTTACTGCACCAATGTCACTAAAAAGCCAGGTTAAAATATGCCCGACAACACCTTGACAGGCCTCACAGCTTCTCGCACACTAATTTGGAGTGACAAGACCAAAATAGAGCTTTATGATCACAACCGTAATTTCCATATTTTCATAGAATGTTGGGGAATGATGTGGAGTATGCACGTGCGTTTCAACAAATAGACACCATAGTGAATACAAGTATAGTGAATAAAAACATGTCCGTCTTGAACCCTACATATACCTGTGTATGAGAGCTAATAAGAGCCATCTCATCACCTGTCCTTAGTGTACAGGCAGTAGCAAAACTCTCCCTTGTCCACCAACAACTCAAGATCATCAACTAGCCAGATCATGGTGAACTAAAGGGAAACATAGATAAACAACTCAAAGTCTTCAGTATCTTTATTTTACTCCTACTCCTGCAGACGGTCTGCTAACGCATGCTTCTACCCTAACCTGCATCATAATGGGAACATGCCTGTCTAACCACAGTGTCCATTATTCTATGCAAATTAATTTGATTTACAATACTATATGCTAAATTTGGATAACATTATTTAACTTCAGCAGCAAGTTAATGAAATGATTCACATTTATTTCAAGCTAGCAAACCAAATGGTACCAGCATTCAATTATTATTAAGGCGATATGAATGTAGAGGCTACTACATAGCTTTAGTCAACAATTAACAGTATTGGAAGGGGAAAAAAGTTGCCCATCCTATCACTATATAAAATCTTGTGATAAGCTCATAAATAAATGGCCAGCTCCAAGAATAGACTAGTTAGCTACATTATGACTGATTTATGATCATCACAGCCCTCATTAGTTGTAATTCCTAGCCATATGTTGTTGTGGTTTTTTTGAGAAAAATATTGAATTATTTTAACCAGAAGAGTGCATAATACTTAATGGATTGTGGGAGAAAATGATGTAGCAGTCATTGATTTACAACCTGATTCATATTTATTTGACTACCAAGGAATATATAGGTGAATTATGAGTCATCCATTGAACTGCATTAATTAATTAAGCCAACAATGCCATACTCAACATGACTGAATCTTAAGTAAAATAAAATCTATTTTTGAAACCTCATACAAAGCTGGTTTTGCGCATTTTAATTTGAAATATTTCTCCATATATTATGATTGTGTTTTTATAATATCTGTTAAGCCATCACAGTTCAGGGTAGGCAGGACACGAGGCACAGAGCAAGTAGAGGGAAATATCCTTTTAATGTTCTTCGCACACAAAAACTACAAAAGGCGAGGCAAACCCTGAACTGAGGCACATCACAAACAATGGGCCTCAAAAGGGCTACTTAAATAAGTTCCCAAATTAGAGGCAACGCGGGACAGCTGACTCTAATTGGGGACAGTCAAAAATGGAATGCAGAGATGCCAAGAAGCACCTCTGTGGTCAGGCCCTGACTGTGGCCCCCAGGCGCATAGAGATGCCTAGAGGCCCCCAGCCAGGACTTGACAGAAGTACTTAAAATGTTGTCAGTTCCATTTCAAACCTTGAATGGGAGATACATGAATAGCTGATGAGCCTTAACCGTAAAATAACAACACAATAAATACATAGTATAGGGAGTGATACACAAAAGATCAAACCAACAAAACAGGAAGAACCAAAAGTTGCAGGCTCTTAATTATCTCAAAGTGGGAGAGAACATTTCAAGGGGTTGTTCTCTCAAAATCCCTCATTCCAGCTGAAACATGGTCCCAGCAGCTCTTAAAAATCTGCTGGACCAGCACAGGTGAAAGACATCCTTGCTAATGAGATGACCAGCACAGGTGGAACAAATGCTGATTAAAAAGATAGCTCCACTCACTGTGATCCCAGACAGGTTACCTGCACCAAAACACAGTAAGTGCCATCAACATATTTCAATATGTGGGCAAGAAACATAGGGAAAAAAGATTGCATATACTGTAATGCAAAGTTGCATTGTCAGAAAATGTTCTTAGAAAATTCATAGTTTTTTTGTAATATTCAAATTATAATGTTTGTCTTGAGTATGTCATACTATGTACATAGGTAATTCACCACAAAAAACATATTGTGCTGAATATGACATTAAAAAAAGAAATTACACAAAAACAAACACAACATTGAAAAATACTACAGTACATCCTACTAGATTGGATACCTTGTTCGATTTTGATCCAAATAATATTATTTTGCTGTATAACAATTTAATTACTGTTTTCTGTATTTTTGTTATATATAAGACAGCACAGTTTACAGTAAAGTCACATGGTAAGAAATCATATCTACAGAAGAAATATGAGATATCCCATTAAAAATAATGTGCACCACGCATTGGCTAATTTATGTTTTTCAGTCAGCATTTGCTGGTCTCTGTAAATTTATTCACATACTTACCTAAATTATTCCTGTAAACCCAATAAACCATAATATTTGTTATTCAATATGCCATAATTCACTGCCATGTCACAATGTACCATGTAGCAGAGTGTTTTACATTATGTTCGGCATAATGCAATGTAAGTACCCATCCATTCACTGTTTCCTCAAGAGACAGGACATTCCTTACATCCACTAAAACAGCACGCTCCTTTCATAGTACAACCTCAGAATATTCCCATATTGTTGACCGTATCCATTACATAAGAGACTGTTAGCTGTGGGGATCAGGGACTCATTGCTGGATAATTCCATTTTTGGGAGCTAGGTGGTGGTTGTGTCTTTCATCACAAGGTACCTGCCAGGACTGCAGGGATCTCATGGAATGACTGGCTTCCAACGGGACAGGATCAATTATTTTGAACTTTTGTTTTAATAGCTTTTGACATGCCAGGGAGAAACGCTCTTGACGTTTGCTGTTAGGATTGATACGTGCTCGTTGACAGTGGCAACGGGGGTGGGCGGAAGGGACGGGCAGGGATCCCGGCCTTATCTCACAGGTGTCAGTGTGGAATGAACTCGAAGACAGGAGGCACAGGGAGAGACCTGTCAATGTGTCTAATTCCATCCCATTCCAGACAGCCATGATTAAGAGGAAGTTGGTGTGGTGGTGGCGGCTGTCTGGGTCCCCCACTGCCTGCTCCTGTCCTGCTCATTGCAGAGGCATAATGACGATCTGATTTGTACCGTACCCCACCCCACCCTGTCTCAAAGGGGAAGAGCTTTGTCCACCAGCCGAGTTTATATCCCATCTCTTTCATCAGCCAACCCTCCAGGCTTCATGCGCCCGTAACTCTAAGGGTCAATATCATTACCAGACACCACCGCATAGACTCCTTTAATACAGACAAGGAACGTGGCTGCTTTTCCCTTGCGCTCCTCCCGTATGCCTCCTTCTTTGTCTCTCTCTCCCCTGTGTCTTACACACTCTACCCTACTTAGCCTTTTATCCAAGAATTGCCCCCCCCCCTTTCTCTTCCCGTCTCAATCTCTCAGGGAACGTATGGCTCAGTATGAACCTTCTGCCCAGACAGAGGCCTGCTGATCAAGGTACCTTTTTGTCCTGCGGGATAGCTCTCAGGTGAGACAAAGTGAAAAGACCAAATCAGTGGATACCCGTCGAATGAGGGGAGGTGTGCGACACAAGCATGCGAGATAAGTGCCTGACAACAGAGCTTGGCTTTAGTTATTTTGTCAGCCCACAGCCAACAAGACAAAGCTGCTCTTCTTCCAGGCAAGGCCTGCCCACTCCAATACCTCTCCATCACGGTTGACAACACCACAGTGTCCACCTCCCAAGGTACAAAGAACCTTGGCGTGACCCTGGACAGTACCCTGTCGTTTTCTGAAAATATCTAAGCAGTGACTTACTCCTGCAGGTTCATGCAATACAATATGGGTCAAAAACATAACAAAGAAAAACTTTTCTTTGCAGCCTGTGCAATGATTTGGGTTATCAATTTTTTTTTTCTGTTTCCATACCACCCGCTATCAAAGTCTAAGCAATCACTGCCTACATTCTGTACAGTGCTCCAAACAGCAGCCACATCCTGCCTTGTAGACCGACATACATAATCACCCACAGCCACAAGCCAGTCAGCACGTTGTATAAGATTTAGCAGCTTAACTCTTGGGTTTGCACTGACATAATATTTAACCAGACTTAAAAGTTAAAGGGGCACTGTGTAGAATCCTGCCTCTAATGATTATAAGACTGTACATAAACAATAACAAGACTTGTCTTCCTTTACCAAACAAGACTGGAATAGGATTAGCTAGTCAAGGGTACTTGGGTGGGGGGATAGTGTTGCTAGTGTTTAAATCAAGTGTAAGTAGTCGACATGTCAATGCAAACTGATAGATGGACGAGGATGTTTAAATTTGCTATACATTTCAAACATTAACTTAAAACATTAACTGCCGAGGTGTTCTGGTCACTTACCCTTGTATTTGTGCTAGTAGTACAGTAACAAGCTTACACATTTAAAATGTATTATAGTGGTCAGATTACTATATAAGTTTTGGTTTTGTTAGATATTCACATGCAGGACAGGTGAAAAATCTATGTGCTTCATGAAAAACAGGCTGATGTGTTCAGCCTGACACAGCAGAGAAACCTAGACAACTAAAATGTTGCAGTGACTATTTTTTTTAAGCTTGACTATTAATAACCCCACCCCCCAAAACAAAAACCTGTTACAGACAAATTGGGAAACATAGGCCTTTTCTATATTAAAACAACAGAATGGCTACTGAATTGCAAATGTTCACTAATACTACAGTGATGCTACATTCAACTAGACCGGTGATACCTTGCCCTCCAGAAATATTTTCTCTTTTCAAGTTCATATAAGTTATTAGTAACTCTTAAATTGTTATTTATGACTTACTGTTCACTGTGAAAATGAGGTAACACAGGCATCAAACTCCCTTTAGTCATCTATCAACATGGAGAAGACCAGAGAACACAAATAAAATAGAATCAAAAGGTTGTTGACCTTCATAAATTAGGTAAAAGCTATAAAATTAGCTACACACTGTAAATACAAATCTTTGCTGTTGGTTAAATGGGGTTACCAAGTCTCCATAACTACACTCAGATATCACCTCCACGTCAGAAAGCTATTTGGTCGTCCAGCCAGAAAAAAGCCTCTACTCTTATCAAGATATAAATGTCAAACTTACATTAAAACCCAGATTATTTGGCTAAAAACACCAGATTTTGGTTTGGTATAAGAGTTACGGTCATGCAAAAGATAAACTAATCCCCACTGAGAGTTATGGCGATGGATGTGATGTTCTTGGCTGTTTTCCTTCCAAGGGCCCTGGGAACCTGGTTTGAATACATTGGATAAATGTCTGCCTCTGCGAGAAGGCTAAAACTGGGTAATCATAGGGTCTTCCAGCAAGACAATAATCCAAAGCATTCATCTAGATCTACACAAGGATTAGCTCACTGATCACAGATTAAAGCCGTTAAAATGGCCAACCTGTTGGGTGAGCTGAAGTGGCGTCCACAAACAAAAACCAAGGACTCTGAAGGATCTGGAGGGATCCGTTTTGGATGAATGGTCTTAGATCCCTTGCTATGTGTCCTCCCACCTCATCAAATATTATAGTGAGTCTGTGCTCTTAAGTTGGCAAGGGTACTAAATTAAGGGCTGCCAATAATTAAAATTATAATAAAAGTTTGGACAATATATTGACCTTTTGTTTTGTGTATGTTTCAAGCCTTACCCATTAAGTGTAAATGAATGGGATTCCATTTTCTTTCTTTCAAATGGCAAATATGAACACAATCATTTTACATAATCAGTGCTTTCTACTTGTAAATGTGAGGCTGGACAAAATGGATAAGACAATGCCGAAACACATTCTGCACGTATTACAACACTAATATGTTGTCGCATTTCTCGTTTCATAATGTGGCAAATATTTTCAATGGGTGACAGGTCTGGATTGCACGCAGGCCAGTTTAGCACCCAGACGTTTTTACTACAGAGCTATTCTGTTGTAATACATGTAGAATGTGGTTTGGCACTGTTTTGCTGAAATACGCAAGGCCTTCCCTGAAAAAGACGTTGATTGGATGGCAGTATATGTTACTCCAAAACCTGTATATATTGTTCAGCATTAATGGTGCCTTCACAGATGTGCAAGTCACCCATGCCATGTGCACCCACACACCATCACAGATGTTGGCTCTTGAACTGTGTACTGACAAGAAGCTGGGTGGTCCTTGTCCTGTTTAGTCCAGAAGACGTGGCGTCCAGGATTCCCAAAAATAGTTCAAAATTTTGATTCGTCAGACCACAACACAGTTTTCAACTTCACCTCAGTCCATTTTAAATGCGCTCGAGCCCAGAGAATGTGGCGGAGGTTCTGGATCTTGTTTATATATGGTTTCTTCTTTGCATGGTAGAGTTTGAACTTAAATTTGTGGATGCAGCGACGTATTATGTTCACAGACAATGGTTTTCTGAAGTGTTCCTGAGCACATGCAGTGATTTCCACTAAAGAATTGTGTCTTTTTTTAATGTAGTGCCACCTGAGGGCCCGAAGATAACAGCCATCCAATATTGGTTTTCTGCCTTGTCCCTGGCATACAGAGATTTCTCTTTTAAACTTTTAATGCTATTACATAGCGTAGATGATGAGATCCCGAACTCATTGCAATTTTACTTTGAGAAACGTTATTCTTTAATTGTTGCACTATTTGCCTGCGCAGTCTTTCACGGAATGGTGAACCCCTCCCCATCTTTACTTCTGAGAGACCCATCCTCTCTGGAATGATCTTTTAATACACAATCATGTTACTGATCTGTTGCCAATTGACCTAATAAGTTGTATGATATTCCACCAGGTTTCATTTATTTGCATTACACAACTTTTCCAGTCTTTTATTGCCTCTGTCCCAACTCTTTTGAAACGTGTTGCTGGCATCAGATTCAAAGTGGGCATACATTTTTCAAGAAACAATAAAATGTTTCAGTTTCAACATTTGATATGTTGTCTTTGTACTATTTTCTATTGAATTTTGGGTTTAAATGATTTGCACATCATTGCATTGTGTTTTTATTTACATTTAACACAGCGTCCCAACTTTTTTGTAAACGGGGTTGTCACAATGTACACAAAGTTCTTTGATAAGCATGCCATGGTAATTTTACTACTAGTAATTTTGTACAAGTTTTACCATGTCACAACTAATAATTAACTAAGCTTGAATCGTGTTAGCTAAACCAGCAAGTTACAGATACTTTCTAAAATATGAATTGGATTGGAAGCATTGAAGCACATACAAAGACATATTTTACCAAAGTTATATAGTTCCTTTTTTTCAGTTAGATGCTAGCTAACGTTATTTTGAGTTTTCACAAAGGCAGCTATTTGTTGTTTTCCTGATACCTACTACAGGAACGTAACACTGGTAGATTCCTCCAGTGCCAGCTGCTGATAACAGCTGATCGAAAGCATAGCACAGATGTTGACCTACAGACTGATTTCCCGATAACACTTGTCTACATTTAGTGGCAGCAGGTCTCAAATGTTATGTTAAATAAATCAAGTTAAGCAAGCTGTCATTGTCAGATGATGTAGAATTAGATTAGTAATATCTAGTTTTGTCACTAACATCTTTAGCTAAAACTAGATAGCTAGGGAGGGATTGCCTGCTCATTAAGTTAGTGTGCAGAGCTTGCTAGGAGTGAGCCATGGTTCACAGACAGCAGTTTTTTCGAGAACAATGTTTCAAAGATATGCTCACTGTGTATGTCTAACGTAAACATACTCCACTGATTTGTTTTGCCGTCCCTTCATAACAAATATTTCATAAAGAAACTGATGTAGCTGGCTTGAAATGCTTAATACACCATCAGATGTGGACAATATAAAAAATATGAAATTGTTTCACAGTAGCATGGACAATTCTTTCTAGGAAAATACACATGTAAGTTTTGTCTTGCCATCCCTACTCTAAAAAAATATGTAGAGTAGAACAAATCTTTAAGGGGCCATACAGTATGTAAACTGTTTGCTGTACTACTAGCATCAATACAAACATTATATTACCAGAACTCATCAGAAGTTACCAGAACACACTTCACTGGCTTCCAGTCTTACCTGACATTTACTATAAGACCATGTTTTTTGACTATGGAGCAAAATTCCATTCTGTCCCTCTGGTCTATGTGAGGACAGCTCTCGCTCTGCCAAAGCTTTTCACTGTCCAGACACCCCAATGATTGAACCAGATTCCTCCTGATATGAAACCACAATGATATGAAATCCATCCTGATAACTTCTTTGTTGAGGAAATGTACTAGATACAACTTTGATATGTGATTGTCTGACCCAGCCGTACCTAGCCAAAATGAATGCATTACCTGTAATTCACTCTGGATAAGAGCATTTGCTAATTGACTAAAATGCCAATGTCAGCATAGAATGTTGGAATCTTGCTTTTTTCTTTTACATTGTTTTTAACTGAAGAAAAATATTTCAATTAGCTTGGCTCACACCATTCTGTGACACGATCCTCTTTGAAGAGAGATTGCTGCTGAGAATACAAACAAGTCCCAGGTAAACAAACAACTGAGCTGTGTATGCTAGCACCACTGCCTTGACAAAAGTGCCTGTCTAAATGCCCATCCGTTGGGCATTCTTTGAAGACAGATTATTTAAGATCTTTCTTGTCACTCCAGTCACATCCTATCCTCTCGTGTTGTAACTTATTTACCCTGTCAGATGTGGTATCCAGGCAAATTAAAACACCAACTTCCAAACATCACATTTATCATATGAATGTTCCTCAACAACTCTGTCACCACGTCATTCAAAGCTGAATTTAGATTCCCGAACATGGTACAAATTAAGTGTGGGAATCACTGAAGCGAATATACAATCCCTGGCTTCCAATACTAAAATGAAATCCACTCCCCACAGTCTATTAACATAGACATTACATGCATCTTAAATGAAATTCCCAGCTGAATTATTTGAGAGCTGTGTAATCTGAAAAACCTATTTATTTTCTACAACACAAGCAACAAATATCCCTTTTAGCAGGTTGAATATAATATTGCCTTTTAATAAGTGCCCTAATGCAAAGGACTTGTTTCAGAGGGATCGAGCAATGTCAATCGGAGGGGCAGAGACTGGATTGGTCTGCATGAAGACAGCCAGGATGGTTCATATGGAAACACAGTAATAATAATTTAGGATGCTGACTCCAAAAGGCATGCATAACAACCAGGACTTCTTTTCTGCTATTCTAGCTGTGTAAACCTGATTAATTAAACAAGCTCTCTAGTAGTGGCTCTTTAAATGGGTGCTGATTTAAAGTGAAGGAATTCATTTCCTTAACAGGCTCTTCACCTAAGCCTGACTATGACCTTTCTTCAGATATTTTAACATATATTTTTTTCCTGGAGTAAAAATATGTCAGCATAAGACAGGAGGTCAGGGTAATGTTTTTATTGAGAATAGGTTTCCATTGAGACAGTTGTTTCTGTGTTGCTTGACTAAACACTGTTGTTACAAATGGAAAAGAAAGTATTTGTTGACAGAAAGCATGCAATTACTATGAACTGTCAAAATAATTCATCAAAAAGCCTAATAAAAGGTTAATGTGCCAATATGCACCTGTAGATAAAACTAGGCTATGCCTTGAGAGGAAGTTATTGGAACATAGACAGCTTCTACAGAAAACCAAAGAAAAACAAATTCGATATAGTTGGTATTAAATAGATACCTTATATTAAAAAGCCCTCTGGTTCCATCAAATGTGAAGACAAACTAAAATGGTATGCTGTTAGAACAGCCAAATTGATAGTCATATGAAAGTCAAGCTACCTAGCCCAGTAAATCAGTAACCATGACTCCATGTGAACAAAAATGGCTATTATGGTTGTGATCCAGAAATGTATTGGATCAGAATTTATATGTGATTTTACCAGAGATAAAAATATGCCATTAAGCACAAATGCTTCTTCCAAGTCCCAGGCTCCCAGCACAACCTGTCCTGCATTTAACATTCATGAGTATACCCACTTCTCCAGCACACGTCTTTCAGGATTACAGTAAATGTTAAAATTCACACCTTCCCAGGCCTCAACTTTCCACAGTAGATTTATTGTGTTCTTCTTCTGGTTGATTACATGCTGTGGTGAGGATAAGGTGAGGGAAGAAGCCATTCCTTCTTCTGTCACGAGAGCAGCCATTACCACCTTAATGTCCTCGTAATTGTTTTTTATCCTACCCCCTCCGACTTGCAAGTCCACACATTGCCTGCTTAAATGTTATTAGCATTTTTAAGATTCAGTATTGATTTGCATATATCTTTTTTTTTACTTGAATTAACATATTTTACATGAATTGTTAAAAGGTCTCATAGGATCTATGCTAATAAGCTGTATTTGCATGCACAGGAAGAGGGATGAAAGGAGGAGCTTCTGGGAGGACATCTCTTTGCATGAAAGAGGACTTGATCTGAGTTTTCCATATATCTTAAGACATACGGTATGTCATCACACCATTTAACCAGACTATTATGGCAGGCTCAATTACAATAGTGAAGCAACTGTGGTAATGCTACATTTAAATGCAAATGCAGGAAGAAAATTTGAGATACAGATGAAACCTTCAGCATGATAGTTATTACATTTTCAAAATGCTCCCTCATGGAAAGAATATTCTGCATGCTTTCAGAACATACACTCAATCAATCAATCGAATTCATTTATAAAGCCCTTTTTACATCAGCAGTTGTCACAAAGTGGTTTTACAAAAGACCCAGCCTGAAACCCTAAGGAGCAAACAACAACAATGTTGAAGCACAGTGGCTAGGAAAAACTCCCTATGAGGGGCTGAAATTTAGGAAGAAACCTAGAGAGGAACTAGGTTCGGAGAGGTGACTAGTCCTCTTCTGGCTGTGCCGGGTGAACATTTTAAGAGTACAAGTCATAATAATTTGTAAATGCATTTGGCCTGTGTCCAGAGTCTATAAAACGTATTCCATGTCAAAAGCATGACCAGATGGACAAGGACAGGGACAACCGGGTGGAGGGGGGGCTGAGGGGTCGTTATAAGACTGGCAGCTGGAATCGTCAGGTATCATCTTGATCTGCAACACAGCCAGGAGGACTTTGGACAGTGGCAGCAATGAGTCTTTAGAGCCTGGTACTCGAGAGGTGTGGGCCAAGACTTCATGTCCTCCTAAGTTTAAACGGAGCAGGAGACAAGAAAATTTAGAGTGCATTCTTTAGGTTTACAAGGATTTACAGTGGCGAAAGAGAACTGACCCTACTCCCCCTGGCACATTAATATAGCAGCGTAAAACCTTGGGGCTGAGACGGGGGGGTCCAGTGACACTGTGGCCCTATCCGGGGAAGGCCCCGGACAGGGCCCTCAGGCAGGAAGTCAATCCACCCACATTGCCAAGCATCAACCAAAGGGACACCAACCAACCGCAACCACCCTGAAATGAGGTCCGAGTATTGCCAGCGGAGTTCACTCCAATTGCACAATGGGCGCAATGTAAAGACAACAACAAGCCAGTAACTCCACCCCTGAATGGCACTGAAGAGAAGGTATCCAAGTGGAGATGAGAGCCCACCTGGCAAGACAGCGAGGGTGGACAGTATCAAGCCTTTCTGCTCACCTTCTCACCCCTGAACCAGACTGCACTTAATCATAGACCATGCTGAAGAGATTAGTCTTTAGTAGACACTTGGAAGTTTGAGTCTGTATTTCTAAACTTATTTGGCAGATTATTCCACAGTAGTGCAGCTCCATGAGATAAAGCCCTGTCTCCAGCTCTTTGTTTTGAAATTCTAGGTACAATTAGAAAGCCTGCGTCTTGCAATCTTAGGTTACGTGTAGGTATGTATGGCTGAATCATTTCAGTAAGGTAAGTACTGTAGGAGCAAGTCCATGTATTGCTTTATAAGTTAATAATAAAACCTTAAATCTACTACTGGAGTAGCGTGTTAATTTTTTTTAGTTCTAATTAGGATTCTAGCAGCCGTGTTCAGCACTAATTGAAGTATATTTATTGATTTATCAGGGTCACCGGAGAGAAGAGCATTGCAGTAATCTAATCTAGAAGTGACAAAAGCATGGATTTTTGATACAAAATTTCTGATTTTTGCAATTTCCGAAGATGAAAAAAAGCAGCTCGAGATATATTTTATATGTTCATCAAAGGAGAGATCAGTGTCGAGGGTAACACCGAGGATTCTCACAGTTTTTTGGGATACGACCATACAACTGTCGAGGTACACTGTAAGGTCGGCCAAAAAAACTCTTTGTTTCTTGGGTCCTAAAACGAGCATTTCTGTTTTTCTTGAGTTTAAAAGCAAGTTCTTCATCCACTTCCTGATATCTGAAACGCATGCTTCCAAAGTAGCTAATTTTGGGGCTTCTCCAAGTTTCATCGAAATATACAACTGTGTGACTCTAGCTGTAATACATTGTCCTGTGTTGAAGTATAGAACTCCTTCAGAACATACTTGTGACTATAGCTGTAATACATTGTCCTGTGTTGAAGTATAGAACTCCTTCAGAACATACTTGCGACTATAGCTGTAATACATTGTCCTGTGTTGAAGTATAAAACTCCTTCAGAACATACACGTGACTATAGCTGTAATATATTGTCCTGTGTTGAAGTATGACCAGGATGACCATCAACAAAGGGCAAAGACATTAAAGAGGTTTAACCATGTTAGGTTAAACCATGTTAGGTTGTGCATGTTTACTAGTCTTAGTGCATTTTGCTAATAAAATGTGCCATCCTGGCCTTTCGACTTTCAGTTTAGCCTGCATCTTGTTATGAAAAAGTTAGATCTGGTTGGACAATCAATCAAGAAACTGTTATTTGAGTGTTTTCATCCATATCGAATGAACCATTTAGAAATTTTAGCACATTTGTCCAGTTTTTCACAATCACTACCACAATATATGGTTTTATGAACAATATAAACAAAAGTTTCAGAAGAAAGACCAAACCATTAAGAAGTCTATACCTGTTTTAAAAAAAAATCTGTTGCATTCAGCCTTCATATTTCAGAACAAGAATAAACTGACATGTTTCAGAAGAAACTTCTTTGTTTCTGGCCATTTTGAGCCTGTAATTAAACCCAAAATTGCTGATGCTACAGATACTCAACTGGTCTAAGAAGGAGAGTTTTATTGCTTCTTTAATCAGCAATAGTTTTCAGCTGTGCTAACATAATTGCAAAAGGATTTTCTAATGATCAATTACCCTTTTAAAATGATAAACTTGGATTAGCAAACACAACGTGTCATAGCAACCCGGGGCTGATGGTTGCTGATAATGGGCCTCTGTATGCCTGTATAGAGATTGCATAAAAAATCTGCGAAAGTATTCGGCCCCCTTGAACTTTTCGACCTTTTGCCACATTTCAGACTTCAAACATAAAGATATAAAACTGTAATTTTTTGTGAAGAATCAACAACAAGTGGGACACAATCATGAAGTGGAACGAAATTTATTGGATATTTCAAACTTTTTTAACAAATAAAAAACTGAAAAATTGGGTGTGCAAAATTATTCTGCCCCCTTAAGTTAATAATTTGTAGCGCCACCTTTTGCTGCGATTACAGCTGTAAGTCGCTTGGGGTATGTCTCTATCAGTTTTGCACATCGAGAGACTGAAATTTTTGCCCATTCCTCCTTGCAAAACAGCTCGAGCTCAGTGAGGTTGGATGAAGAGCGTTTGTGAACAGCAGTTTTCAGTTCTTTCCACAGATTCTCGATTGGATTCAGGTCTGGACTTTGACTTGGCCATTCTAACACCTGGATATGTTTATTTGTGAACCATTCCATTGTAGATTTTGCTTTATGTTTTGGATAATTGTCTTGTTGGAAGACAAATCTCCGTCCCAGTCTCAGGTCTTTTGCAGACTCC
>JACXGI010006748.1:0-10996 GCA_016801175.1 Esox masquinongy
AGCAAAGGGTGGCTACTTTGAAGAAACTAGAATATAAGACATGTTTTCAGTTATTTCACACTTTTTTGTTAAGTACATAATTCCACGTGTTCATTCATAGTTTTGATGCCTTCAGTGAGAATCTACAATGTAAATAGTCATGAAAATAAAGGAAACGCATTGAATGAGAAGGTGTGTCCAAACTTTTGGCCTGTACTGTGTACTGTGTATACACACACACACACACACACACACACACACACACACACACACACACACACACACACACACACACACACACACACACACACACACACACACACACACACACACACACACACACACACACACACACACACACACACACACACACAGTAACATTAAAACGTTAAACTCTTTGAAAATGTTGTGTAATATATGGAAATTCATATATATTGTTTCACTTCTATTCATGCAATGTTATTTACTATTGTTTTACTTAGTTATTTATGCAATGCTTATTTTCCAATTGATAATGCATTTCAAACAAATGCTTTCCATACCAATACAGATTTAAAGAGAGAGAGACCCAGAGACCCAGAGAGACAGAGAAAGAGAGACAGAGAAAGAGAGACAGAGAGTTCCCTGACCAACAGAATGGAGGATACACAAGTGAATCATCTGCACAACCACCCTGTCATGAACCTCACCAGTATTCTCTTCAGGAGGTTCATGGCGACTGGGTTTTCTGCCGTCCACAGGCCGACCAAGTGACGACTCAGCTGCCTATGGGAAAGAAAATAAAAAAAGTGAGTTCAAATGAATTACCATATAAAGTGAGCAGGATTTGGCCGTAAATCCTGAACGGTTCTTTCCCAAGAGATACGGGTATGAATCGGAAATGGATTTGGATTGAAATTCCTTCACCTGTTGGTGAGCATCCTCTGGTCTGAGCTGATGGTGAACATGGAGGTGTGGAGGTGTCTGGGCAACGCCCCTTCACTCAGAGCCAACTCCTGCATCTTAGTGGCTATCTCCTTGTCCCCCTCCTGACAACACATTATATGCATACATGGGAGAGCGACATTCAGTAATAAATTCTATATTAAACCTTATTAAATAATTATAACTCAATCCAGGTGTTAATCCAGGTCATGAGTCGTTGACATGATTATTTCAGTAGAGATTAGGACATAATCCACTATTTTCATCGCTGTCATGTTATAACACCGTTTTATCAAATCTCCATCTCATAACAGCAGGGTGAAAACCTCACCACTGACACAGACACTTGACGACATGGAGGTGAGACGACGTTGTCGATATGTGAAGACAAAGTAAATAAAGAGGCAAACTGAAGTATGAGGTTTTGAACAGAAAGTAACAATATGGAAACCACTTGAGTGAGCCAACGTAACATGGAATGTAAAAATTCACCTCAATTATGGCCTTCATGACCAGACCAGCTCCTTTGACAATGGCCATGGAGGGATGCTAGAGGGAGAGGTAGAAGAGAACAATTCACTGATACGACATTTGGTTAGCACGTCACTAAAATTCTCACCCGCCCACAAAAGCCTTCTTTAGAAGTCATCACATCAACAAAACAACCATTCTGCCATTATCTAATTTCTCGAACTCAGAGTCTGGAATACAAACTAAAAAATTGGGGCAAAACAGTTTGACATTCCAGCCACACCGATTCCAGCCAAAAGTTCTCTCGCCCCTTCAAGCTACCTGGAAGAGTTTGAAGAGAGTGCGCCCATTGGAGGCAACCATCTCCAGTAGCATGTCAAACTGCTGACCCTCACTGGTCTCACTGTAGGGGGCGCACAGGGCAAAGGTCAGAAAGTCCAGCAGCGAGCTGATCACAAGCGCCCCCGTGCCGTGGTCCTGGCCAGAAGAGAGGGAGGACAAAGGGGGAAAAAGAGGTAAAAATATAGACAAAACAACATCAGCAACAGCTGTGATTTAAAAAAATAATAAACATACCACGTTGCTTATGAACTTCTCCAGAAGGTTCTCCAGGAACTTTTTGGAGGACATTAGGGAGGCTTTGTTCAGTTGCTCCTGTCGCAGGTCGTAGTCATCGTGCATCGGCTGGAGGACAAATTAAAATGTCAGTGACTTTGAAATAGTCAAAGTATATTTGCAGCCATTTACCAGAGTACTGTGTGTGTGTGTGTGTGTGTGTGTGTGTGTGTGTGTGCGCTTTCAGTACCTGCAAGGGGGAACACAAACACGACTTACACACATGAGGGCACAGAGCATGTCGATGGCGGCGTGTGTCACTCCATTGTTATTCCTCTTCAGGGCTTTCACCGTCTTCACCCCCAACTTCTCCCGGAACCTGAAACACACACACACACAGCAACAAAACATAAATGCTGCTTAAACGAGAAAGAGATTTGTTTGTTCCTGTCATTGGCATCAGGCAAGGGGGAATTCAAATGAAAAGGCGGACAAATGGACTCATTTGTATCGCATATCCGGTATACAAATATCATCTGAAAAAGGGGTCTGGGTTTCACTCTCAACTCCACGGGAAGGAGAGAATAGAAATACGGGTCCTTTCATACATCTCAGTGACCTCAGGTGAGAGAGCGACAGTGTCCTGGATATATGAGAGATAGACAGGGAGAGAGAAATAGAGAGATAGAGGCAGCAAGAGAGGGAGAGAAATCAAAAAACAGAAAGATAAAGCACAACCACGTGTACAGGCAGACAAGCGGAGAAGAGAGACGGGCAGGTGATGTCACCTCTCTCTTGATCTCCCAGAGTAGTAGACAGATGAAAGGACGGAGACACAGACAACCAGAGAGAAAGCAAACGAAGGCTGACAGATATAGTCATTCGGTGAGTCGGGGACGGCAGACGGACAGGGACAGACTGACACGGACAGCTGGGAGGCGGACTGAGATGCGTGAATATTCATATTTACGTTCCATCTGTGAGTCCAGACCCCTGACCAGACCTTGGAACGACAGAGTACGGGTGTTACCGGCACGCCTTCCCACAACACTACCGCACAAAACCGCGAAAAACAGGAGAGACGGGGGGCGGACAGGAAGCAAGGGCTGAAGGCAGTGGAACAGGGAGGGGCGTCTGTGCGTAGAGGCCTCACCTGGGAAGCTGCGTGAAGGCCTGGAAGCCAGCCTTGGAGGCGACGAGGCGTCGGATGGCCTGGAAGTGGCTCTCCAGCTCGGCGTTGGGACCCGGCAGCTCACACTCCTGGGACAGCAGGGCCAAGATGGCGTTGCTTATCAGTTTCTCCTTGTTCTCCGAAAACAGGCCCTGGGGACAGGTGGGGGTTAAAGGAGCGTTCAGGTTGGACTGACAGAGACTTGCATGGCGTTTCTCCTTCATCTCCTCCTAAAAACCCATCGGGCGAGAAGATTGGAGCGGAGAGACCTCGGACTTCCACATCCGACGGATTTGAAGAAAGATGGGAGGGGGCGCGGTGAATCAAGAAAATGCAATTTTGATATTGCGGACGGAGACCATCAGATGAAGTTAGCTTGAACACACTTACATCTTGGGTGACGGCGTGCAGGACGCCGCTGTAGGACACGTTGGCGTTGAATCTGAACACGGCATCGGCAAAGTTTCCATCTGTCAGAGACGGGGGGAAAAAATGCATGTTGCTAATCGGATGCGGTTTACTTAGTCCCTTGTTGTTTCAGACCCAGTTTCTTTCAATAGGAGGAAGTGCTACTCACTTGGAGGCGTGGCCAGGAATTTGAGGTGCAGGCTCTCCACTTCCTCATCCACTGGCATGCTCAAGAGGCCCCAGCGCTGGCCCCGTTGGGTGGGGGCCATCTTCACACACACATCCCTGTTACCGGACGCCCGCACCCCGTCCAGCAGGCTGGCCATCAGGGAGTCCCTACACAAACAGACGCAAACACACTTTAACATTAGAGACAGACACAAGGAATGTACAGATAGGCCACATTCACACAGACTAAACAGCAATGCTGGGTAAATATAACATTATTATTTATGAATGAACACACTCGCAAACTGACAACATCTAGAATGACGCGGATACGTCGATGAGGCAGAAGGCGGTACTGTCTTATCGTACGTGGTTTAGATACTTTTAATATTGCTATTGGTGCCACATCTTGTTTTGAGCCAGAGTTTCAAGTTTATGTTACTTAATATGGCACAAAAATGTGCTAGCTAGCTAACCCACAACAAGTGCAACATTGTGCAAATTCACTTTTCATAAACTTTGTTTAGTTCACCGATTGTAAACACATCAAGTAAAACCTGTCCATTTTGCCCTGTGTTATGCTCACAAATCGGTTTTGTCACTAAACAACTGACCCGTCTATGAAGTTGAGCAGTGTGTGAATAGAAACGGGTTTAGCAAGTCATCTCGTCTTGGAAAAACATCACAGAAACAGAGAAGGCAAATGTGCCACTCTAGGGCTACGTAGTGCCGTACCTCTCTGTGGAACAGTACTTCCTGATCTGGCCTCGGATGAACTCTATGGTGAACACCTGGGGGTTTTCCGCATCACAGATAAGCGCAAACACCTGCAGACGTAAAAAGTTTTCTCAATATAAAATTAAGACAATGGCATTTCAGTCTAAATCACTAAAAAAATTCACTTAAAAAAAAAAAAGACCATAGAAATACAATGAAAAGAACAGATCAGCCCCAGTATCTTGGTAGTTGTAGCCTCTGCCCACCTCTTCAAAGGGCTTGATGGTGGCTATGTTGTAAGAGGCCGGGTCTCTCTCGACCAGACATGTCTCAGTCAGGCACAGGATCCTTTTTACGGGTTCCTGTCAAGGACAGACAGCGTGGGAAACGTTAGGCTTCCATAATAGCCAACTGAATAGAAAGCAAGTTTTATGTCCGTGTTCTAACAAAAGTCAAAATCGCAGCTCATTAAAGGCAACAATGTTTTTTTCTTCTAAAAGAAAGGAAAGGAGAAGCGGTGATGGTAGTTAGGGGACTCTGACCGAGTGGCGTGGGGAGATCTTCTGCACCACAAACTCCGCCAGGGAGGTGATGCACTCGTCCGAGGCGTACTTCCCAAGTCGGCCGGTCACAAAGTCCTCGAAGGCCAGCGGGTCCTTGCGCAGCCGCAGCATGATGCCGATGAAGTTGCCCGCGTGCTCGATGGCACTTTTGATAATCTCGTCCCGGTGCTCCGATGCAAACAGGTGCTGGGAAGAGAAAGAGGGATGGGGGGAGTTGGGGTAAAGAAACAAGTATGAGAAGGTGAAGAGAGAGGAATAGAGTGAGGGTGTTGTGGGACAGAACTCAATAAAACCCCAAAAGAACAAGATGTGGAGCCTCCATGGGTATAAAGAAACATCTGCACACAGGCAATTACCAGAGAATTATTTGATTCCCATTTCAAACGATATGCATTTTATCCCCTAACCTTAACCAAAAGAACCTAACCTTAATTTTCTGAACTCCCCAAAGCCAAAAAGCCAAAGAGTCCTTGTCTTTTTGCAAACCGGCTAAATGATCAGAAAGTTCACAACAGGTATAGTAGAACCTGTAGACACAAGTCAACACACACTCACACACAGTATGTGCACACTGCAGACAACACACCGTCCCCCCCCAGGTACCTACCAGGCGATTGAAGCCTCCATAGAGGATGCAGAAGCCCCCCTGGTAATCGCTGACCTCGGCGAAGCCTTCGACTGAGCGGTAGTCGTAGGAGCACACCACCCGGTTGGTCTGGGGGTCGATCTGGTCGATGCCCCCCGGGGTCACCTCCATGCCCACCAACTTCCGTGTGTCGCTCCAGTGGTGCTTGTAGCAGTTGTAGCGCTGAGGAGAGGGTAACACGGGTCACCGGAGTGGATGGGAGCGGCCCATGGCGTTGCGGCATGATAAAAGGTCTGGAGCGGGGCATCAGGCTCGGCTGGCGGAAGGCTCGACGTCAGCGAGCTCTTCGTCCAGTAGCCCGAACCCCAGACCGGAGCTTAGCGCAATAATGCTAAGTTAGCTGACATTTAAAACGGAAGTAGTCAATCCAATTGACAAGGTCAGCTCATCCCCGCGATATTTACTGCAGTCAACCAATGTTTTCTGTGGTAAGAACACCTTGTTGTCATATCTGATATCATGGCTGGCAGCTCTTTCATAAACATAACCAGAGTCCACAATGGCAACCTATTCCCAGTTGTGAATTACTAAATACACCCATATGGCTCTGGCCAAAAGTGCACTTTATAGGGAAACAGGGTGTCTCCTTGATGAGTCTAAAAGAAAGTCGTATTGATCGGTGCTGCCTGCTGTTGAATTCAGGCTTCTATATCTCACACCCAGGGAAATGGAACTGTGCTGATGGGAGGAGAAGGCAAACAAGAACCTCCGGCTCAAATAGCACCCTATTCCTTGTATTGTGCAACTCAGTTTGACGAGAGTGCCTTGAGCGCGTCTCCAAAGCGCAATACTCTAGAGGTTATAGAGCGCAATTGGGGATGAATTAGGAAACAATAAAAATCCTCAGCGCTCCTGTCTGAGTTTACTAGGAGACAGAAAGAAGAATAGACAGAAAGACAGAGAGACACAAAGAGAGGCAAAGAAAAAGAGAGAGCGAGAACACAGATTCTAATAAAATCCACTCAGCAACAACTACAGGCTGCTCCTCTGCCCTCCTGCTACACCTCCTCAGCAACATACCCCTTGGGTGTGTGCATTGTTTGTTTACTGGTTTACTTTCTCCCTCCTCCGATTTATTCATGTCGGCATTCATACAATTCTGTTGTCTTCCGTAATGTACTTGTGGATAAACGGGCCCTTCATTTACAGCCTTTCATTTGCTTGCTCTTTCCTCTATTCTCTTCACTACATCAGTGAATACTCACCCTGCCAGTGATTTTCCCCTCAGAGAAGTCTGTTCTGAATCTCTGCAGAGAGAGAGAGAGAGAGAGAGAGAGAGAGAGAGAGAGAGAGAGAGAGAGAGAGATAGGAAAAAAAGAGGGCAGATCAAACATTTGGGTTATGTGTGGCCTAGGGTGGACCAGCAGTCTTAACAGGCGCCTCCAACGCACATGTACCGCTGCAGTATACTTAATTAACATCTATCATGTACCGCTGCAGTATACTTAATTAACATCTATCATGCACCGCTGCAGTATACTTAATTAACATCTATCATGCACAGCTGCAGTATACTTAATTAACATCTATCATGCACAGCTGCAGTATACTTAATTAACATCTATCATGCACCGCTGCAGTATACTTAATTAACATCTATCATGCACCGCTGCAGTATACTTAATTAACATCTATCATGTACCGCTGCAGTATACTTAACATCTATCATGTACCGCTGCAGTATACTTAACATCTATCATGTACCGCTGCAGTATACTTAACATCTATCATGTACCGCTGCAGTATAATTAACATCTATCATGCACCGCTGCAGTATACTTAATTAACATCTATCATGCACTGCTGCAGTATACTTAATTAACATCTATCATGCACCGCTGCAGTATACTTAATTAAAATCTATCATGTACCGCTGCAGTATACTTAATTAACATTTGTCATGGACAGCTGCAGTATACTTAATTAACATTTGTCATGGACAGCTGCATCATAACTGCCAGGTGTGCAAATACTGGTTATGGCATTTAACATACAAACATGTTCGCCTTTCGTGGACTAAAGGCACCTACACACGGGCCACAGTTGTGGTGAAGGTTTCATAGACTTTCAATTGAAGTAGGGCGGTGGGCAGCAAAATGCAAGCAGTTTTGTAAGCGGCGCAGGGTGTGGTGATCGCGTGAGCGGTGCCGCTTTCTATGCACGCTTGCTCGTGGGTCGAGGCACCAGAAGTTGAAATTTGCTGAACTCTTGAGCAGCCGCAGCCCATGGGGACCAATGAACAGCGTTCATCTTATCAACCAATGAAACACTCATTCATTGAAAAAAACGATATACAAGCGAAAAAATGTAGGAAAAAATTTATTATTGCTGTTTCGGTTTTCCCAGAATTATACAATTGAACTTTCCACCGCGCAGGCCAACAGGGACCTAAACCAAAAAAAAAAATGCAGCATGGAGGAATGTTGGTGCCAATGTGGGCTTTTCAGGGTGGGTTTTTGGATGCAAAAGGAGGAGAGTGGGTTATATACCAGAGTTCATACCGGTTTGACTGGCTAGCTTCGCACATGCACAACTTATGTTGTTAACTGAATGGCAGTTGTACAATTGAATGGCAAAACTACATTATTTAAAATGTACACACAGAAAAAATTACAATTTACTTGGAATTCATTTTTATTTAATTTCCAAAAACATGCAAAAAATAAAGTAAGTTTTAAACGACATACCAAACCTAGCTCCACCAGAGCATTGTCGTTACTATGGTAACCAATGCAGTCAGCCATGATGGCTATCGTGTGTAAACCCCCGCATGGGTAAAAACAAATATTTTTTTTGGTTTTCTCGACAATTTCAGCACTTCTAGTATGTGATTAAGGTACTGCTTTGTTGCAGCAACTCCCAGTGGACTCAGGACAGTGGATTCAAGATGGCGTTCTATTTTGCCAGAGGAAACGCATGTTTCCAGCATTCAACTGGCAAAGAAGTCCCAGAACAGAAGTCACCACAAGGACTCGCTACAGCGCAAAGAGACAAGCCAAACATATTCGATTACTGACCCGTCCAAACCTGGACAACGCTGCCCAATTGTGCCATCAGCGGGCTTTACTTTTATTTGTGTATACAGACACACACACCAACACACTATAAAACACAACCATGGGGTCCTATGGGATATATCAGACTAACTAAAAAAACCTAGAAAACCTAATATACATCTTCAAAAAACCCATTTCATTTCATCAACACATTTTGCTTTTGGTGAGGTTTGCGAGAAGCAGTTCTTCATCGAGGGACAGGTGAATTGTTTGCTCTAGAATCTTTAGCTATATTTTTATACGGAGAGCATTTTTGCAGACATTTTCCCTTCAAACTGCTATTTAGATGCGTCCATATGTCTGGTTGTGGCCACAGTTGCGAATGTACTGCAAGGATTCTCATGCAAAAATAATGGCTGAGGGTACAAGTATATGATGTGGGTAAAATAATTACATATTGTAATTTTGCATAGTCTGCAAACAGCTTATACAGCTAATAAGACTTGAGCTACTAATGCATAGGCTGTGAACGGCTTATATAGCCAATAAGACCTGAAGTACTAACGCATGAAGTCTGTGAACGGCTTATACAGCCAATAAGACAGAGCTACTAATGCATAAAGTCTGTAACCGTCAGGACTGTGAATGGCTTATACAGCCAATAATACAAATACCCAGAGTGTCAGCCTCTCCCCTGGATGTACCAATCCTACATAAGCCCTATAAAAATGTCCTACATGTGGCCTACGGAAATCCAGTGGTCCAAGCCGTTAGCTTAGTGCACATACAGTGGCTCGCTAAAGTATTCACAGAGCATTCACAACAAGTGCTCAGCATGTGGCCATTCATTCAAGACTGGAAAGAATTCCAGATGACTACCTCATGGTGCAGGTTGAGAGAATGCCAAGAGTGTGTAATGCAGGCAAAGGGTGGTTACTTCGAAGAATCATAAAATGGTGAGCCGAAGTGCTTTAAAAGAGTAAGCTCTGCCATCATTAGGGTAACTGCTCGACTCAGAACCGCTGTTTTTTTTATCCCCTCACTACTCAATTTAAGACCTGTTATCTAATCAAGATGCCAGCCACCGAAATTATAACGACCATTTATGATCTCCAAGTATGTCGATATGGCCTGAGTGACTTAGGAAAAGCAAGGCAAAGCAAGTTTATATGTTTATATGCAAGTTCATAACGCATGAACAACAGAAATAAGAGAGAAAATGCAGAATAAAGTGAAATAAATACATAATACAATAAAAGCCTATGGTAGTGATAAAATATGTAATATTATGGTACGTTTGTATGTGTTATATTCCTCATCTTAGTTTATAATACCTATTATTATAATTATAATTGTGGTTGTTGTTACTAAGGCTGCTACGATTGTTGTTCTTCGTGATAATGATGGTCTTATCGCGAATCAAGCATGGTCTTATTTCTTGATGTTGGTTTACACGGTCTCTGACCAGACGTGAGTTTGATCGTAAGGATACGACAAAGATAATATTCATGAATACCAGCTCTGTCGGTGAAATGAACGTATGATCATTTTAAGATCAAATTTAATCGTATGCATGATGATTCTTTTCCCAAGTCCCAGGTCTCTGGCAGGGACTTCAGCAGGTTTTCTTCCAGGATATCTCGGTACATTGCTGCATCCATTTTGCCCTCTACAGTGGATATAAAAAGTCTACACACTCCTGTTAAAATGTCAGGTTCTTGTGTTGTAAAAGAATGAGACAGATAAATCATGTCAGAACTTTTTCCACCTTTAATGTGACCTATAACGTGAACAATTCAATTGAAAAACAAACTGAAATCTTTGAAGGAGAAAAATAAAAAACTCACAATAACCTAGTTGCATAAGTGTGCACACCCTTAAACTAATACTTAGTTGAAGCACCTTTTGTTACAGCACTCAGTCTTTTTGGGTAGGAGTCTATTAGCATGGCACATCTTGACGTGGCAACATTTGCCCACTCTTCTTTGCAAAAGCGCTCCAAATCTGTCAGATTGCGAGGACATCTCCTGTGCACAGCCCTCTTCAGATCACCCCACAGATGTTCAATTGGATTCAGGTCTGGGCTCTGGCTGGGCCATTCTAAAACGTTAATCTTCTTCTGGTGAAGCCATGCTTTTGTGGATTTGGATGTGTGCTTTGGGTCATTGTTGTGCTGAAAGGTGAACTTTCTCTTCATCTTCAGCTTTCTAACCGACGCCTGAAGGTTTCATGCCAAAATTGTCTGGTATTTGGAACTGTTCATAATTCCCTCCACCCTGACTAAGGCCCCGGTTCCAGCTGAAGAAAAACAGCCCCAAAGAAAGATGCTGCCACCACCATGCTTCACTGTGGGTATGGTGTTCTTTGGGTGATGTGCAGTGTTGTTTTTGCGCCAAAT
>JACXGI010006748.1:11096-40616 GCA_016801175.1 Esox masquinongy
CCATTCATATGAAGAATACGGGAGATTGTTGTCACATGTAGCACACAGCCAGTACTTGCCAGAAATTCCTGCAGTTCCTTTAATGTTGCTGTAGGCCTCTTGGAAGCCTCCCTGACCAGTTTTCTTCTCGTCTTTTCATCAATTTTGGAGGGACGTCCAGTTCTTGGTAATGTCTCTGTTGTGCCATATTTTCTCCACTGGATGATGACTGTCTTCACTGTGTTCCATGGTATATCTAATGCTTTGGAAATTCTTTTGTACCCTTCTCCTGATTGATATCTTTCAACAATGAAACCCCTCTGGTGCTTTAGAAGCTCTCTGCAGACCATGGCTTTTGCTCTGAGATACAACTAAGAAAATGTCAGGAAAATCCTACTAGAACAGCTGAACTTTATTTGTGATTAATCAGAGTCACTTGAAATGATGGCAGGTGTGTAATGACTTCTATTTAACATGAGTTTGAATGTGATTGGTTCATTCTGAACACAGCCACATCCCCAGTTATAAGAGGGTGTGCTCACTTATGCAACCAGGTTATTGTAAGGTTTTTATTTTTCATTTTTCCCCCTCGCAGATTTCAGTTTGTTTTTCAATTGAATTGTTCACATCATAGGTCACATTAAAAGTGGAAAAAGTTCTGAGATGATTTATCTTTGTCTCATTCTTTTACATCACAAAAACCTGGCATTTTCACAGGGGTGTGTAGACTTTTTATATCCACTGTATATTCACCCTCATCAGACTATGGAACCATCTTCCACTTCGTCTGAGAATTTCCCACGTCTTCTGGCAAACTGAGATTTGATGCGAGTTGATTTCCTTTTGCCACTGTCCCATAAAGGCCACTTCTGTGAAACACCCAGACTATTGTAGCAGTATGTATTGTCTCCCAGCTCAGCCGTGGATGACTGGGAGACAGTCATCCGCAGTGTTGCCACAGACCTCTTGGTGGCTGCACTAACTAGTGGTGCCCTTCCCTCAGAGACACTATGTTTTTTGAGGGCCTGTTCCAGACTGATTCACAGTTATGCCATATTCTCTCCAGACCTTAATGAACAACTTACTGTGTTTCGGGAGAAATTCTATATATTGGAAACATTCTTATATGCTATTGGTGCTTTTCAAGAACCTTAGCTTCGAATGTTCCTTCGTCTAAGTTAGTGTTTCTCAACCCTGCTCCTGGACGCCTCCCTGACCTGCATGTTTTAGATCTCTCCCTGCTCTGTCACACCTGATTCAAATGATCAGCTCATTATCAAGTCCTTCATGAGCTACATCAGGTATGTTAGGGCAGGGAGAGATCTAAAACATGCAGGTCAGGGGGGCGTCCAGGAGCAGGGTTGAGAAACACGGGTCTAAGTGATGTAGTTCTGGTTAGGAATTGTACCAACCAACTGTGGGACCTCCCAGACACAGGTGTTTTTAACCTGAAATCATGTGAAACACATTGATTGCTCACAGGTGGACTCCATTCAACTAATTATGTGACTTCTGAAGACAAATGGTGGCACCACAGCATGTTCAGGTGTCACTCAGCGTCATATCAAAGAGGGTAAATACTTTATACTTCATTTGTAATTAATTAAAAATAAAATTGCAGATTTTGAGAGCCTCTGTAAGAAAATGTTGAAAAGCCAAAAGGGGTGAATATAATCAGCCTCTGTAAGAAAGGAAGATTTGAATAAGGCCAGCTGCTCTTTCAGCAATAACATCACCATATAAAAAGCCCTATTTAAATGTGACTTCAGGGACAGTCAGATGTGCATACATTTATGTACGGGTGGTCACAGAAATCAAATTCACTATCCTGGCATTGCAAGCTTAGAAATGATAAGGCCTAATGACTGTGGTCTCTCACCAGTGCCTCTGTGAGCAGCTCTGTTCGGTGCTCTGTGGAGAACTTGAGCGTCTCTGACTTCTTGCCACTGCCCTTCCGGAATGTGAGGTTGAACTCGGTGCCCTGGCCCTTGCCCACCGGGGTGATGCCACAGATGTCCCCATACGGCCACTGCAGGCCACCAAAAAGAAAGTGGGGAGAAAATAAAATGGGCAGGCGGTAGACAGAAAGACATGACAGACATTGTCATTTCACTTGACGTACAAACAATGGGAAGAATGCAGAAAATATCCAGTGACGCTCATCGAGTCACAGTGAAATTTAGACACAGAGACTTCAATAAGGGCTATAGTTAAATGTGCCCACTGACCTGGTTGGTGACTTCAAGTGTCGCTGGGTTGTATGTGGTAATGCCATGAGTGCCAACGGAGAAGACTCGTTTGTACCTGGAAACAGAGATGACAGCACAGTCAGATGGTACCTTTTGCAAATCACAACATCAGTTAAAGCCCAAAAGCACCTGGAACACAGGTCGTGTCCACCCAAAACCCCCCAATCTCTAAAAAAATAAAAAGCCCTATCGAAACTCTTCAAAACTAGTGCATTACAAAGGAAATATGGAGTTATTTGTGACAGAACCAATTTTCTTTGTACCATGGAGCACGTCAGAGCTGGTGAACTTAGCTGTAGGCTAAGTGGTGGAGTTTCTAAAGCAGAACATACTTTAGCATTGGCCAGGCTGGTAAAATCAGCATTGATTAATTAATGTGAGTTAATCACATTAATTATCAGTCAGCAAACCTATCAATCAGCAATCCTGAAACACTTCCAGAGTCAGAAATATCTGGGCCAGAAAGAAAAAGCCCATTAAGCCTGAGGAGCATGACACTGGACAGAGGGAGATTTTGACCAGGGATCTTGTGTCCCTCTCAAAATTGACCCTAATTACCTAGTGCACTAAAAAGGGAATAGGGTGATTTGGGAGGCACTGGCCTTTTTACTCTCTACCTAAATGGATAAATTAAGCTCTATAAAAGAAACATTTTTGGTCACAGGAAAATAATTTTCAGACCGCCATTCACAAACAACATTTCCCTGAAGCCACAACTAAACCTAACCCCAAAACATAGCTATACCTCATCTCAAGTCCTAACCACTAACCAACAATAACCCTAACCTTTCGATGAGTTACACCCCTTGTGAGGATACACTAAACACACACGCACGCACACGTGCAATAACCTAGCAGGTGGAGACTTCGCTGACACTGTAGTAACAGGCGGTTGAGTTAAAATCACCCATGGAAGCGTGCTGGAAATCTCTGAATGCCTGTCACATTTAGCAGGACAGCGCACGTGCGGGGGGGCAGGTGGGTTGGTGCGCGTGTTGAAGGTCTGGTTCAGCTACCCCACTGCACGCTGCCTTAGCTACCTCAGCCCGAGCACTTAAGAGTTTCCGCTAGGCTACACCTCTGACTGCTATAGTCCACATCAGAACGACATGCTCAGACGGGGAGTGGGGGGGGGGGTGCTAGACAAGCTGGGAATGTCACCACTCACACAAGGACTAACACAGACACAAAAAATAATTGTCAGTTGCAGGTAATGATGCAGATAAGGCCTCTACAACTCTAACCTTCCATAAAGAATTCATTAATGCATTTACTTATTTGACATTGCTTAACATGCTGTGAACATACTACATTCAGCCACTTGGTTTGATTTATCTGTACTCTAAAGGCAGATTCATTTAAAAAAAAAAAGTGTTATCGATGTGGAGGATGTGGGAAGCACCCTAAACGTATACACCAACTTGTGAGAACTTAAACTGACAAGAGCAGAATGCTTTGAATGGTAATTTAGACACGCGATTCCACATCCTGTCGACAAGTTTGGCATCTCAAGTGAATATATATATTAAGGTTTGGACCCATTTCAATTCCAGTTATTTCAAATGTGAACCAAACTCTACCTACATTTTTTGAGGAGAATAATGTGTACTTCCTAAAGTAGAACGCTGCCATGCATTTCATTAAACTAAGCCGTGACGAAATCAGGTCCAAGGCTAACCACTAAAAGGTACTTCCTGGTTGTTCAACTGGACAAAGTGAATGGGTGGGATTGTTTCTGGCCACATACTATCCCGCGGATGCCCTTAACGGTTTTGAATGTGGGACTCATCTGAGTGAGTCATGGTATTCTGTGAGGCAGCAGATTCAGTGGAAGCTGCCTGACTGACGGATGACGGGAATGGGAGGACTGACCCAACGCAGGAAGTGCAAGCTGGGGTTATGGCGGCAGTTGTGTAACCTTCCTTGTTCTGGACGCCTGAATGACTACATCCCGTAGGAGCAACCCTGCTACATTTAAGTCATTTAGCAGGCGTTTTTATCAAGAGCGACTTACGGTGGTGTGTGCATTCATTTGTGCATTGTGGGTTTTGAACCCAGAACCCTGGTGTTGCAAGCGCCACACTCTACCAACTGAGCCACACTGGACTGTCAGCTTACAGCTTCACACATATTCATCAACACTTAGACATTAGCACATTGTTTTGAGAGTTTGCCTTTACAGGGTTGTCTTATTAAACTCTGAAAGAAATGTGTGGGGGCGGCTTTGTGTGTTTGCGGGCATTTCAGCACCTCGAATTTGCCGTTGTCCTCATCACAATACGTTCTGACTCGCGAAGGAATTCCTGACAAATGGACATGGAGTCCAACCGCTCTCCTACACGGGTCATTGAAATGAATGGTCCAGGTGAAATCTACAGTCTCTGCACTCGAGTCTTTACACTCCATCACCTCCATTCTTATGCAATGAGTCTCCCTTTCATCCTAACCGGAGCCAACTACACCTTTGCTTGCTGGCTCTCCTCAGCTCTAGATGTGGGGCCTCTGCACTGTTCCGAGGGAGCCTTTGACCTTGTTGGTAAGTGGCTGGGTCTGGCATCGTCACGCGACTTGTTAATTATTCATGTCTCTGGGAGCAGAGCCTTTTAGAGCAGACACAAGCACTTACCCAGCCCAGTCTGAGCTTGGAACAGCCCGGCACGCACACACACACTAGACCATGTTCAGTACAAAAAACAGCAGATAGTCACACCACAAAGAGAGCAGACCTGCATTCTCATCATACATGTCACTTATGTGTACAACATAGATAAAAATAATGCTCAACAGAGCAGACCAGGGTTTTGGGTTCCACAAGTCAGTAGAACTAGTGAAAGATGTCCTTAGATTAGCATTTTAGAACCAGTGAAAGATGTCCTTAGCATTTTTTCCAAATCTAACAGGCAAATCTTAATTTAAGCTGTGACTGTCGGTATATCCATATACAACATGACAACTGACAAGTTTTACTTTATTTTTTTAAAACAATTTTGTATTCATTCTAATGGCCTGCACACAAAGTTTGTGCAAGACCTTAACTATGAGTTTCCCCACATGACCTGTGCGAGCCAATGTCGCCAAGTGTGATCCGTGAAGCTTTCTGCAGCGCATCTTCATACTCAACCACAGTTGCTTTAACAAGGTTTTCCTGGGTAGATCACACGGCGGGACAAACTCTACATCCCCTCGTATAACCTACACAGGTCAGTGTTTATGTAATGCATAGGGCAGGCTAAGCTGCTCCAAGCATCAATTACTTGTCGCTTGCTCTTCTGGGTTTCTGTATAAGCACTTCATGACAACTGTGGATGTAAAAAGGGATATATAAAATACATTTCATTGTATTCAATTGCACAGCGAGCCACCGTTTAGTCCCTTCCTTCATAAGGGCTTTATGTCCTTAGAAAGGCCCTGCAATCAAATGTAATACGAGTGTCATTGCAAGTGATAGGCATTTAAGCATTTAATAGGCAGTGATAAAAGACAAGCTAAAAGAATAGGCTAGACAGATACAAAACTTCAATAATGCTAAAGTGTTAGGTGAAGGCTTGTATTATTCCCTCTTTGCTGTTTTAATGTTTTCCAGAAAACGCTGCTCTGCACCCGTTTTCAACAGTAAAACAAATTCAACCCAGCGTGCTAGATCTGACCGCCATGCTACATTTTGGCCATCCACATCCACGCCTAAATTTTATATTTGATGGCCGAAATGCGCATTCACTCCATCTTTTGAATTGGAAAAGACAAAAACATTCTTAATAATGTTGTTTTTGGATTTCAAATCAAGCAAAAGTATGTCAAATATTTCAAGGCTGCTGGCAAAGCGTAACGCCAATGGCTGTAGCACAGCGGAGCAGTAAGGTCGAGCATAATTTGATCAATAGATAACCACAGTATGCGTATTAAAAATAACTCCAGTGACACTTTAGCCAGGAGAAATCACTGTCACCTGACAGGACTGGCCGCCACAGAGGGTAAAGTACAGTGTGTTGCCTGTTGTGGTGCACACAGCTTAGAGTTCCACTGAGGCCTAATGCAAAGCAAAGGCGGTGATAAGCACTTAGGCACTGGGCTTGTATTGTCTACAGCTAGGAAAGTCCACTGTCTACACTAAGAGAGGCTTTGGTAGATGTACACACACGACCACACAAACACAGATGAGAAACGACTCCTCACTGTTGCTGGGGACAGAGGAGGGTGGCATTGTGGGGTGGTTATGGTAGATTATGTTACCAGGATGTAATAGAGCAGTGCATAGTACGGCCTCAGCCTCACTGACACAGCGGAAAAGCCTGTGAGAAATCAACTAACTGACCACTTCTTCATTCATGTGCGTTTGTTAAAGCCATCGCTTCTTTCACTCTGTGCACATTTGAGTTTTGCTTTCCTTTCCACATCTCAGATTTCAGCATAACGGCTCATGAAAAAGGAAATTCTTGTTGTTTCTCACCCTGAAATGAGGCTACGGACCATGAGGAATATGTTATCCATGGTTCAGTTTTCAACATTATCCACTGCCAGCTAAAAGTCTATGGAAGTATTGGGGTCGTGTGAGAATGTTTTTTAATTGGTCAAATTATCATTAAACACAAGTAACACCAAACCAAAAATGTTGTTTAGTTCAGGAGATAGTTTCTTTTATTTGTAATGGCTGTTTACAGAAAACTGAATCATGCATTTGTTTCTCTTGGCCCAGAATTCTTTGAGAATTCTTTCAAGATGATGACATTAAGTAGAAAAAAAAGATAGATTATCCTAAAAGAAACTTCCTGTGTCTGCTTGAAATCCAACTGCCTCTCCTGTTCACACAGAAACCGCTCATCTCTAATATCTAAAATCTGTCTGAACTGAAATACTGAATCCAAGTCATTAGGCTTGATGAAGGCCTAACTATGTTGCACCACAATGATTTATTCAACATCAGAATGCAAGGCAAATCCAGTAGCCTTTTAAACAAAACTAAAAATGTACATTTAAATTGACATCTGCACAAAGTGAATGAAACACCCATGTGAATGTAAATCTAGCCAAGTCAAGAAATTTCTAAAATAACACTATTTGTAAGTTTAAATTTTAACAAAAGCCTCCCATTTGCAAAGCAGTTTCTATGCCACCTTTATGCAGGAGATGTGGTCAGTAGTCTGAGATGTGATTGACTAACAAGAAAACAATTGAATCAGTGTGTCAATCACATTACTTCGTAATGGAGCCTTTATTCTGTGTTTTGGCTTCCGTTGCAGCTAAGCAAAGCAAAGCGGTAAACTACCAGTTGTAAATAGCCTAAGTATTAGTTAGCTAGCCTCCACACCGCCATAGAGCTTCATTAAATAATAATACATCCCACTAGGTGAGTATTATTCTACAGCCACTTCAACACTGGTCTTACCAAGCTCGTCTCCATAACATTCAGTGTAACCTTCAGGGTATTGATAATCCAATACAGCGAAACCCTGACCCGAGGCCTTTAAAATCCCTACTGGCCAAAACCACTCTTTACACAACACACAGCCACCAAAAATTAAACACACTTTACCTTAAACAGCTGCATTTTACATAGGCAGCTGCATTTCACTAATTGATATTTTGACCAAACAGATCTCTGATATGCAAAATTATGATGCGATTGGTCAAGGACCAGTTAGGCAGGGAGAGGGATGGGAAAAAAAAACATTGTCATCTGTCAAAGATCATTTTTTTGTTTATTTGTCAAAACATGCAACACTAACCCAGGACAAACAGACCCATACAATGCCTAATGAGAACACAATAAGAAGAATACTTTCACTTTACATTTTCTTAAATTGAAATAATTATTAATACTTATCAAGAAATACAAGAAAACCTTTGAGGCGCTGTAGTAAGCCAATGCATCGTTAACTTATGCTTTAGCTTGCTCATATATAGCATGGGTACAACCTATTTGCTGAAATAAGTATGAGAGAGACATTCGTAATGTGTCTTGAATGCCTTCAGAAGAACTGATTATAAAATTCTTCTGCTCACCTGTAAAGCCCTCCATCAGCTTGTTCCACCCTACCTCTCTGATCTTATTCCCCATTACCAACCCTCTCGGTCACTCCGCTCTGCTACAGCGGGTCACCTCATCATCCCCTGGTCCAAGCTACGGACCTTTGGAGACAGGGCTTTCTCTAGGGCTGCTCCAAGGCTTTGGAACTCTCTTCCACAATCAATCCGTGACTCTGAATCTGTTAGCATCTTCATCCACCGCCTCAAGCCTCATCTGTTCAAACAAGCCTACCCCTAGCCCCTGCCCTTTCCCTTCATCCTAGGTCACGTCAGAGTCCTTTTCTTTACGTTTGTCTGTGTATTGTCCAATCTCCTTGGATGTTATATGTTTTGTATCGGATGTAAACTGTCTTTGGGTCCAAGAAAAGTGCTATGAATGTATTATTATTATTATTATTATTATTATTATTATTATTATTATTATTATTATTATTATTATTATTATTATGCTGAAACCCTGGATTCTCACCCATAGAGTATGCCACAAGCGCTAATACACAGCTTTAAAACACACCTACCCATTTTGCTATTTTTTAGAGCAACCAGACACTGCTGCTATAGACTGCTTGAATGCTGTGATGAGATATTTCTTTCTTTGCGTTTCTGTCTTGCTCCGGTACTATCAGTACTGAGGTGTTATTAAGATTAAATTAGATTCAACTTTATTGTCATTGAACAGTACAAGTACAGTACAACAAAATGCAGTTTGCGTCTAACCAGAAGTGCAATAGAGGAGTGCAGAAAAATTTACAAGTATTAAGTATATGTATGTACAAGTGGAATGTATAGGTGTGCAATTAATGCAAATGCATTACATATAGCAATTCTAAATGTGCAGTGGAAAATTTACAGAAAAAAGTATTAAATATAATGTATGTACAAGTGAGATAAATGGTTGTGGCAATTCTCAAAGGCATTCTGAATTTGCATTGAGCTTCCCGAGGTAGACACGCATGTAACAATTGAAAATGCAAGTACAGTGGCAGTTCTAAATGTGCAATGTGCAATGAGGACAAGTTCAAGGAGCAAGTTTAAGGTTAAGGTGCAAGTTGGCATGTGCAAATGAAATACAGGAATAGCAGCAATTAACATGCTCAACAAACAACATATGTTTAATCACCAACTCTGCCCATTGCCTCTGTAGTATACTAGAAAGCCAAAAATCTGCCAAAATTGAGATTTAAAAGAAGCTGGAGGTTCATCAATACCATTACAGGCATTATACAGAACTAGACATTCCTCCTCAAGTACTTTTCAAAACAATAGTTTTAAAAGCGACAACCATTAAAATTTTGATTACGACATACACAAAGGCCTTTGTTTAAACTGAATAGTCTAATGTTTTCTTCAGCTTGACCACATTTATTAAAAAGGCATTTAACACAGTCTACCTAGCTATTTACTTAAATAAAAAAATGTACTTAAATTTACTTACTTAAAAAAAAAAATGTATTTATTAGGATTCACGAGCAACCCGTAAAGAGGCCCCAGTACGGTGCAGTTACAAATATGTATTACTAGCCGCTAATATGCATTACAGCCCTAGACTGAATCCTTTATGCTTGTTTCTGAGCAGATCTGTTATGGCAGCAGTGGAAAATGGGTTTCTTGGCTGTCCAGGTTCTAGGCAGCGATGACTGAGAGAGGCCCTTTGTGTTACCACAACACTGCAGCCTGTTAGCCGAACAGGGACCAAATCTAATACAGCCTTTAGATGCTAGGAGTCCCAGGATTTAATCAAAAAAGCTGAGCTGGACAAGACAAAGTCCCAGGAGAGAAAAGCACTACAACACAAGCAAAGCAATAGGAAAAGACATTTCAAGTTATGCATTTTGTAATGAACTTTCACTATGAAGGCTTTTAGCTATCTTCTTCACCAAACTCAACCTGATTTCTTGTCTTCTACCAGGCAGATGAAACAAGTGCCACTCTCAATGGAACTTTAGGGAAAATAATCAAGGTTGACTGTAATTAAGGATGGCTCCCTGACAGGCATACTTTATTCACAGAAGACAGGCAGGCTTTGCACACTGTTAAGTGGCTTCTGCGTAGTCACCTGCAATTCTGTGTTTTCTTCCTCCGATTAACAGCAAAATTGCTGTATACAACAAAAATGGGGGAGTGAAGGGGAGTTAACGTTACATAATGCTCTAAACCACTCGTTTGACCTTCCTGTCAAAGACTGGCCTGACTGTTCACTACCCATCATATCACCACGGGTTACTGTAGTACCCGCCCAAGGGCATTAGCTAAATGAAGCCTACAAACCTCTCTGTGGCCGTACGTAATCGGCTCTCTGCCACTTCTGCAAAAGTTCTTTAATACAATGGCTGCCTTAATGGGGCAAAGCCATTTAGCAAGCAGGTGTCAGTATTGCAATGTCCTGTCCACTTGCTAAAGGTACCGCAAGTGTCACCTCTGTTGAGGTCCTACAGAGAAATAGGAACATTTTGTTAAGTGACATTTAGCCTCTGCTTTCTGTGGTATAAAGACATAGAGACCATTTTCATGATGTCTTTGTAGTTATAGATGAATGGGACCTTATTTTCCATCTACAGAAGTGATTGTATCATTGACCACAAGTGCAGTTTCATAATTTACTATCTAGGTATTAAGATGCCTGAGAAACGCATGCAAGCTCACGAGAATCTGACACGGGTGATTTACTGACACTTTGTCCCTTGTTGAAGATAAGGAAACGCACACACAATGGAAGCGCCAAGTCAGGGATTTCAGCACTTTTCCTTTGCTATGGTGTTGACATCAGTGTCTCTAGTGATGCAGCCTAATAGCTAGGCTTTCAACTAAGGATATGCGTGGAATAGTAGATCATTCAGGAGGCCAGAAAAGAACATACTGGGCATTACCTTGTTGACAACACCGAAAATATTCAGCTAGCCTCCCAGCATGATATTCACAGAGCAGAAATTAATATGAAACGGGCATCACTTGTACATTAGACTGGCATAGAAATCATGGCACCTGAGTAATTACCTAGCTCAGCCTAGCAGACCAGCTTCTAAGGACAGAGAAAACCACAATTCAACCAGTGAAATCCTACCAGCACGAGGTCCTTCAGGGGAAGGCAATGTAGAATATAAGGTTTGTCTCTTACTTTCCTCTCCAGGAGTGTTTGGTGGTGTAGAAACAGGCCAAGTCTTTGTTGTCTTTGAGGACGTTCATCTTCCGGCTAGACCTACAAGGCAGGTCAACACAAGAGAATAAGGTCAGGGAGACAGGATTGATAGAACTATGTGTATAATGTTATGGAGAGACAGAGATGTGTATGTATATTTTACAGCAGACAACCCCACTGGGTTTTCCTCCTATCAAGTAAAAACAATAGGAAGTGGGTCCAATGGGCAACATGATCACCAACGCCACAGGCAATTAAAAAAATAAATAACTGTAGGGTAGTGGAAGCAGAGGGACACATGTAAGTTAATGGCAGCAAACTTTGAATTAGGCCTAAGGCCTTGACAAATTCTAATTACGTATGAACAGCAGAGGTCAATGGGAGGGAGAGATTCCATCAACACACTTTGGCACACGGTCCAAAAATACTGCCCAGTACACACTTCACGCTGGCAGAATACATTCTACACCTTTCTAAGAAAACCTTGTTGACCCTCCCTATGTTGGCTCGGAGAGTCTCATTAGATTGTTAACAAACAATGGTGCTTAACATTGAGTACACGCAGTTGAACCGCAAATTAAACTGGAATCAACGCAACAGACCTACAGCATACGATGCTACTTCTCTGCAGCCGTCACAGCAACTAATAACACTAGAGCCGTAGGTAGAATCTGAAGAACAGTCAATGCCTTCCACTTTAACATGCAATTTATATTCTATTCTTTCCCTCTCATTGTTGACAGCTTCTGTGTGCACATTTTCATATGCGCTACGTGGAGACTGAGGCGTTGTATAGTTACAGGCATTGGGAGGGTGCCAAAAGAGAAAAGCGGGACGGAAACTCAATACACGTGGTCGTGACAACAACAGGACAAAAAAAAGCAGCCTCTGAACCGTTCATATCAGCATATCCTCAAAAAGAATGCGTTGATCCTCATCCTCTTGACAAAGCAGCCTACTCCATCCACTTTTTGAGACAATTCATTTCTGTTAAGTCTAAGATATCTTGTGTTTAGGCCTGAGAGATTTGGAGAGAAAATAAATTACCTAAGTCTAATCATCCTCAAAACCCTGGGGGCTATTTATAAAACACAGTTTGCCTCGTATCTTTCCTTCAGACATGGAACAATGGCAATTTGTCATTACTGAGACGGCAAACTGCAAAGTTCCCATATTTTCCGTGCTTGTCTTGTGTAGGCTAGACCTGCGGACTGTCTTTCCAGTCAATTCCAGTCTAATCTACTGAAATGAAGTCTTTGACAAACAGCAGCTAATACTAATCAGTAAACAGACAAGTGAATAGAGAAGGGATGTAGTAGCAGTAATAGTAGACAAGTCAATTGTGTCCAGAAAGCAGTAGTAACCTCTCCTTGCTGGCTGCTGCAGTGTCGTTGTCACGGGGAGAGCCTGTGTCAGCACTCTGTCCAGGTCCTCCTGGACATAACTGACTGCTATTTTCTTTCTTATCCATGTCAGCCTGCAGCCAAATAGGTCCTCATGAAAGTCCAGTGTGACCCCAAGAGATGACTTGAACCCTTCTTTAACGGGAAGACTCAATCGCGAAGAACTGTGCTGTGAACTACACGGAGGCAACCATATATAATGGGCATATCTGACTCACCACAAACACAGAGCTCACATTGAATCAGACAGGGGCTAGCTGACTAATACCGAAGGTCAGTCAATCTGATGACAGCTTCCTCTTAAGTCTGGGTACACACATAAACATTTTTTTTCCCAATTCATATGACCCTTCGAGGTAATTAATTTAACCCAGCCCAGACGGGGAAAAATTAACAATAGGGATGGGCATTTGCAATGTGCGGCGAGGTGAGCATGTGCCCTGCATTGCTCTCGAAGGCCATGCAGTTTAATTATATTACTGCGATAAAAAAAAAGCCAGACTCCAGGATGTGGTCATGTGATTGCCCTTCCCAGCTCTTCCTGTGGATCAATAGCCAGCAGAGTTGCAAGCCATCTCTGACTAGGCCAGACAACAGAGAAAAGCATTTGACTTCAGCTAATCTTACAGATAATCCTGAAGAAAAGAGCTCCGTAGCTTTTCCCCCTCCCGCCTTCATTTAACCAGGTTAACCGATTGAGGACCAAATCTTATTTAGAATTATTACCTGGCATGCCTGCCATGGGAGGTTACAGTACATACATAATAAACCAAGCTAGGCTGCAAAAGAATTGTACTAACGCTTCACACTAGAGGGATTATATAGCCTGTGAGGGACAGTATCAAAAGCAGAGAGTGCTGACAATGCAAAGGCTTACTGAACACTGGGTAACATGACTTCAGGTTATACGGTCATCAACCTGCCCCCCAAACTAAGTATTACACAAGGTTTTATGTTAACCGCAACAGACAAATAAAATCCGTAACAGCGGTGGGGGAAAAACATCTTTAACGAAATCTTTGAATCATATTTGTCCAACAGGAAAGTTTGTTTTTAATCCCCAATGCTTCAACATTTCCACAGGGGTTTTTTCAACTTGGAATGTTGCTGCATCTGATTATTTTAGGACAATGTTTCTTGTGATGTTCTGCTGTTACATAACAACCATGCAATATGTGATTAGGCCAAATGGATCTACCTAATCAATGAATATGCCAAAAGGATCTATGCAATCAATGACTAGGCCAAATGGATTTCAGCCTTAGCAAAGGACAATAGGTTTTGTAGTAAAAGGGGAATCAGTAAGGCTACTTCAAAAATGTCAATTAAACTTGAATAATGGGTGGATGGAGTAGCCTTGTTGGCTAAACTTGTTCTTGGTTTTCAAGAACTATGATATTGCCAGATATTATTTCCCACAATCATGTAACCACTACTTTAAGTTACAAGGAAATACAATCACGGAACAAAAAGCCTACTAAATGACAATAACATAAAAGACCGGGTACTTCATTGCTCCTGTAAATGTTTTCCAAATATAAAGGGTAAATGCAACTGGGTGCACAAATTAAAATAACAAACTCAATTACTACTATTGGAATGTAGATGCCGCTATCAAGTTCACAGCATAGATTAGTAAAACTAATTGTACAGTAGCAAGTTAGCAAGTAAACTCGCTATCTACACCAAAACAAGGGTTTTAACACCTTGCTTAGATGTTGAGACAGTTTTTCAAACGGAAGTTAGCATGCTATCGAGATGTTTTCACAGAAGCAATGCAAGATAAAGTAATCATCGATGGGTCTCTGCAATTTGATAAAATAACTGCCGACTCACTTTGATCACACCCCGTTTGGCAGCCGGCAGTGTATATGGCTTTGATAGCATGTTAGCGGCTAGTAGTCCCACAATCAAATGTAGCTAGAGCAGGCCAAGTTGGGAGGAAAGAGTCTTCAGACCGAGTAAAGACGAAGGAGAAATTGTAATGTCATTCATGCACATTATGAATATGGTATGACAAGTTTGCAAATCGCTTTACAATCAATACAATGCAAATGGGTGTGCTTTTTCGCCAAAGGGGAAGCTAACAAGCTTCCTAGGTAGCTAACTTAGCAAATATAGCTAAATACCACATAGATAGAATAGGGCACTGTCTATGGAACTCAAACATGGTGGAAAGGAGAGTTGCACAGAGTGACAGTCGCAGATTCATTTACCTGTATGTTCGCTACCAGATGCGATTAAGTTCCGACCCTCAACCCCCCACCCTCCAATGTGCGTGCCTGTAGTGTTTATGTTTTCCCAATCCGATGCCGTTTCTGCTCAATTGCGCTCTCTTGATCAGGGTTCGCTCAGGACGCTGCCATATTCCACCCTGAAAGCCAATAGTTCAAAAAGCGCATGCGCGAAACCTGTATGTCATGTCATGAGTGTGTCAGCTGATTGTTTTGACAGGAAGAGATGGTAGTTTGCCGAAGTTATAGGGATGTACGCAAAATGCGTACATGTGTTCTTTCTAGTATCAGTACCCTATCATACCGAAAGGAATAAAACACAAGATAGGGAAATAGTTTACATATTTGATATAATTTGAGACATAATTGAATTCTATGATTTAATACTTATTTTATTCTAAAATTAAAACTGGATGTAGTGAAAAATGTATGAGATTTTGCCGGGTTTACCCTTAGTGTACATGCACAAGTGGGTGAAATACCCTTAATCAATAGTGTTGTAGCGCCCCCTACAGACACCTGACCCTGCTGCAGCTGGATGCTTTAGGAAAAAAAGTAACAGTCTTTTGTTTTGTTCCCAGACACGTTACACACGAATATCATCAACAACACGTGCACCATCCATGAGTAGGTCTGGATAAATATTAGGCTACCCAAAAAAAGTGCCATTAACTTTAAAAAAATAATCTAAAAATATTGTGGACATGTAGATGGATTCTAAAAGTATGTATCTGGAATATCATAAAGAATTTGTCAAATGAATCAAACCCAGAACCCAGAACAAAGTCACACCAACAGCGTTACTCAAAAATACAAAATAAACGAACTATCTAGAAATGTTTGATATTTCTGTCTTAAGTAATTCAGTCGTAAACTGCATGCCCACATTCCACATTTGCTTGATCTATACAATTGCAAATGTAGTTCTCCAAACAATACAACACAACAATGTACCAGTGTCCTTCCAGCCAGACACACCAACTCAGACTATCTTCATTTTAGTGACACCCCTGCCTTACACAAAGCGTTGTAACTCACCGTGATTGAATGTAGATGGGAAACATCTTGGCCTCTGACTGAGGGAGAGAGTGATGTTAAAAGTGGTACAGGGACACAGACTAGTCACGTTATTCAGCATCTGATTCAGAGGTCTAACAACCATGCGCTGCCTGTTAGCTAAATTGAATTATGTAGATAGACACATCAGAAATAGGGTTTCCTTAGGATCCTGTGAGACAAAACATACATTCATTCCTACAGGATTTAGAGAAAGGAGGGAGACAAAATAATCAGGTAAAACATTTCATTTAGTTCTCATGGAGTGAAGTTTGAATAAAGGACCTAATACATGTTGTCTGTTTTAAACAAACTATGTCAAACAGATAAGTATTTTCCACTCTAAAACTAAATGGTAACAAAGTCATGGGCCTGTAAAAGGCTCACAGATCACTTCATTAGCTGTGATTGTTAAAATACCAATGTGGTTCTCTGGCCATTTAGAGAATCATTATAAATATTGTAAAATGGTGAGACATAAGGAACGCATACAGGAGAAGTGTTTAAGGCCCTGGAGGGTGTTTTATTAACATAAACGTAGGAAGGGGGAAAAAAATTAAAATCAAAAGACCAACCAATCAGGCTGGTGGAGGCAGCATCACCTGGGAGCAGCCTATCGGCGGCGGTTAAGGAGGTATGTTTGCAGGTGGCCGAATCCTTGAAGGCACCTGCACCCTCCCTCTCCTGGGTGTCATTCTCCTTCCTTGTCTCCAATGTCACTTGGGGAGAGCAGCGGTGAGGGCAACATGTTGTGGAATCACTTTCATGACCTTGGAGTCCTTTGCTTCTTCTGCTTCTCTTTCTCCCTCAGCATCTTCTTTTGTCCTGGCCTGGTCCCAAGCTGTTTCAGGGGATGGGCTGGCCTGGCTAGCTGCCGACGGAAGGAACTTAACAGCTCCTTCCAGTGGCGGTTTTGGTGATTTGGAGGGACCTAAATCATCTATTTTTACGTAATGTCCTTATCAGAGCCTTACTAGCAACATTTTGTACATATCTTCTTTCATTTTTGTTGAATGGAACTGCCACTTCCAAAGACACCTGAATTGCCACCCCATTGAGTAGAGAGTGAAGTTTAGAAGTAATTAAATGAAGGGTACATACTGCCATCCACTGCATTTTGTTCAAGTGTTCCATTTCTTAATCATGATCAATCAAGTGCATTCATATACCTTGCTTATTTGTAGAATTGTAGGGATGTCTACAAAACTGCAGCAACTACTATAGCAAAAAAACATACAATTAAATGTTCCATCACATCAAGTGTAAAAGTGTCTTTCTATGTTATATATTGTTTCAACTCTGGTCCCTGAAAGTAAAATTCGAAAACCAAAAGGTACACAGGCCAATATCTCTCAAATTGCCTTTTTGAGTTGATCTCTCTTCTTCTATGTCAATGTCCTGTATCGTATACTGTATAGCCTGACCACAATCTTATTCTGCATGCTTTGGTTTCAGCCAAGTCAAGTTTTTGATCATGGAATCCATATCCAAAGATTTCCTAAATCTGGGCTTGATTGAAATGATGCCCAAGGAGGACAACCTCTCTTGTGTCATAGCTGATTACGGGTATGTTTTGATAAGGGTCATGGATACGATAGATTTTAGCGATTAAATAACAGAGAACCTGCACTAATCAAGGGAGAAAATACATTCAGTATTTATTGGAATAATGCAGCAGAGTTGTCCTAGATCACAATTAATGTCCAATTTTTTCTCACTGTAAAACTGGTTACAAGCTGATATATAGATTGAAGGGCGTGTCTACAGTACCTAGCAAAGATCATGTTTAGAAGACGATAACCCCAATGCCAGATGGTCAGTGTAAACATTCCTATGGTTATCAGAGCACAACCTACTGAGAGATAATCTAAACACAGATGTTTCTGCTGTTCTCATTATCTAGGCACATTCCCTTCCAATGAAACGTACATTCATTTTGTCTTAATACTGTGTAAATACTTAATTATTAATGCTCAGATTCCACACTCCCCCCTTGTCAATATAGAAAAACAAGACATATTGGTAACACAAAATAAGAATAATAAACATGTTTGATGAAACATTAAAGTACAATTCAATTCCTAATGAAAAGAAAAGGCCCATACACTTATGTTACAAATGACTAAGACAAAACAACAAAAAGGATTATCTGACCAATGAGGTCCGATTGTTCCTCAAATTAAAATGAATGTAAACAAGACAATTGACACACCCCATTCTGACACATAACTCAATGTATGAGTCGTTGATCCCTCCCCCACCTCAGATTATAAGGGTCGAGAAACATTGACATCAACAGACTACTATCAGTGTTAACGGTGTTCAGCAGAAAATCAGACTCAATATAACATCATGATTAAACATTCCTCCAAAGTCCATTGTAGTACCTGTAGTAAAGTCTACCTGTAATAGGGAAGAATTCACGATCCAAACATACCATGATAGCCGTCATAATGTCGAACATTTATCATCATCACAAAATACGTTGAAGTCCAATATAAGGATGTCACGTCCTGGCTATGCGCCTAGCCATCTCTGCGCTGGGCTGGGGCCATAGTCAGGACAGGACAGCAGGTGGTGCCTCTAGGCACCTCTATCCATTTTGGTCTCCCCAATTGGAGGCAGGTGTAGATCATTGCCTCCAATTGGGGATCCTACTTATGTTCATGTTTGGCCACACCCGGTGTGGTTCATTTTGGTTTTATGTCTGTACATACTGCCCCACGGCACTGGGTGCTGCTTTTGTTTTGGTTCTTTTTTCATTAAAAACATGGATTTCAACTACCCTTTCTTCTCTGCGCCTGTGTCGTACCACCGCAGCCGTGACAAGGGATTGCCATTGTACAGAGTTTCCCACCTGCCTTGCGAAAAACAAACCTTCATACATAGGAAATCACCATATCAGTTAATTTAGGAAAATCTTAGATTGTAAGGAATGAAGTTAGTTTCCAATCAAGTGTGCTGTAGTTCTTGTCTTCAGTTTTGTTTTTGTCTTGTATCAGTGATGTCAAGTTCCAATATCAGTTATTGCAGTCAGTGCCATGTGGACCCAGCAAATTGCCTGGTTGTCCTAACAAGTCAGTGTAGGCGTGTAATGGAACAGTGAGTTTCCAACACTTCACTAATTCAAGATTGACACCACAACAGTGTCTTCCACTGTGTTGGGACCATGTGACCTGTCCAGTCAACTGGCCCGTGGTACTCTGAACCGTAGTATGTGGAGTCCTTCAGGACTCAGGTGGATTCTCCTCTCATCTCACTGTCGATGATTCATCTAGAAATGGAGTGTGAAGCCAAGTGATCTGACCCTGGCATAGTTCTACCATGTGAGTGGTCAGGAAGATTTGGAACAGATTTGACCAGTGTGGTTGTAGAAATCCTTCTTGAACTTGTTGCTGGTACTCACACACTCAGTTGTCTATATCCAGTCACTGACGTGATGTATCATCAGAAAAGGGGTTGTGATGTCCCGATCTGTTGAAAGTATAACTGCAAAACAACGATTAGTGTGGTTCAACCGTCCATCAGACTTTCATCCACTGGGTATTGTTCTATCAACTCCCAACAATGAAGACAATAGATCAATCCTGAAAACTTGTGGATCTCAGAAGTTCCATCATTAGAGTGAAGCATACACCCTATTCAGACAAGTTTCCATAAAAGTCTAAGTCAAATTTCCTTTTCCATCCAGAACTGGCTTGGTTGATGTTTGATTCCTTGTGCTATATTTATGTCCGATAGCAACTAGCAGTGAAATAAGAATGTCAGACATGACTTTGCTTAGCCAAATCAGAAATGGTTAGATCTATTCTATTCAACCATTTAAATGTTAGACCTTACATCAAACAAAACAATTTCCAAAAAAAACAATTAAAACCATCCTGTGAATGGAAGATGTAAAACATAACAGATGCCAATGTTCCGTCATAACTATGCAAACAGGAATGTAGCTCTTTATAAGTACCAATTTGATTTGCTTTGAGCCCTAAGCTCAACTCTGCCAAATCATAATCAATTATCATATCATACATCCCCCCTGCCTTCACTTCATTAAGTCAATGGAAAGTGACACCATGAGTGAATGCAGAACAATGACAAATACGGCCGCAGGAGGCACCATCCTGAACCTGCAGTGGCCATCATTTAGGGACGGACATGAAAAATAGAGAATTGGTAGTAGGGATGGATCTAGAATCCATTCAATGAGGAGTTGCATACTGTAAAAAACAAAGTGGAAATGTTTAAAACACAAACATTCACAAACATTATCAAAGACATCAATGAGCAACACGGTTGCTTGTGCGAAGGAATTATAAACCATATAACCTATTGACAAATTTGTCTTTCATAGCTAAACAGCTCTCAAATTTGACTTTACATCAGTACCTTCCCACAGGTCTGCAAAATTGGCTATCATGCATTTATAATATCCTGTAGTTTCTTGGCTCATGCCTAACTAAATTGGTTTGCCCTCTAGGGGATAATCTGCTCAGCTAAATAGTAGGAGTGAAAAACCCCAGCCCATGTTGCAGTGATTTACCTGCTGCAACCACCAGGGTGATTGTATTAGCATATCTACAGCGCCCAAAGTTAGCATTTTTACAGGCAAATGGCCAAATTACCTCATGACAAACAATGTCTTGATTAACCTTCTAGATTTAAGGAAATTATCTAATTTTGATTCATTTTTATTCCAAATAGTAGCAGACAGCCAAACCCTAGATCACAACTTTTACGCATATTTTGACCATGTCTATGGTTGTATTGACATTAAGATTGTTCTATCATCAACAATGGGGGGTGACTTTATGTCTCTACCCTCACTTCAGTTGGTTTCAAAATTATACATTTCAAAAAGCTATTGAGAGGAAAATCTATTTAGTTTTCACTTAATGTTTGATCATCCCAAAACAGAATATGCTCATGTTATTAAGGAAATTACCACAGGTGAGACCAGTATGGACACTCAAATTTAACCCTAAGTAATAGACCACACTGTTTTAATGGGAAACAATGGTAGGGGCCATCCCAGGGGGTCTTCCCCCCTTCCTGGAGCCCTTAGCTTCACCCACTTATGGTGAGCCATTAAAAAGGCCAAATGCTTTGTTAAATGTATAAAAAATTTAAGTTTCCACACATTAAAAATCTGACATGGTACTCAGACTGTGTGTAGTAAGATATGTTATTCTTTCAACTTAGACAATATCCTTTGTTAAATTAAGGTTCAGATTTATAGTCCTACCCATCTAATATTGTTACAGTTTAGCAGTGTAAAAATGTGCTTGCCATAATTATCTACACAGCAACTCAACATTAGGGTGGAAATAAAGAAAACTCATAAGAATGGCGACGTAGACAGCCGACAGATGTATGACGTCACTAAAATCAAGACACAATAAGTAATCCGAAGAATACTCAATGTAGGCCTTAAACACTGTTACATCAATATCCTATTTGTTCATTAGTCAGTTTACCATTTTAGAATTTAAACTCCATTAATGAGTATCAGGTGTTTAGTTTTTAGCATTTAAAATATGTCATCTAATTTTGTGGGGAATAAACTTGCTTTGGCTGTTTTACCCTCTTTTGTAGGCTATGACTATATTGGATTCAAATTCAGTCCTCATGGGACACAGAATGTTTTCTTAACGTTAAAGACTATCACCATGTGGATTCTTCATTCTACCACTTTATACATGGGGAGAGAAAATACTATTTTAACCTTTTGTAAGAAAGCCATGAGACTATTTTACCAAATTAGAAAATGATCATTGTACCAATTTCTAATTTATCACTTGGTTTAGATTTACCCACGTGTGCTAGCGAACAGCTCAGCACGCAGCAGAAAATTACCATGCGGTGGGCCTGGTAAAGGCCTAATCACATTGTCATGAGACCCCCCTTTCCTGGAGGCCTTACGGAATAAAACGTATGTAAATACGTTTGGCTCAGAATCACAGAGTGAACATGACAAAGCACAACAAAACAGGCTATTTCTTGAATATCTATTAAAACATGTTCAAGCATGACAAAACAAAACAAGCTCTCTTGAATGCCTATTAAAACATACTATTTACCATCAAAGTGCTTTTCAAACTACATGTAATATTCAATTAAATAAACCTGGCAAGTACTGAGAAAAGTGATCAGGTTTCCTTGATAAGTTCCAGCTTCATTTTATGGTTAGGTACGATACATTTTTGGAAATAAACATTTAAGAACTCTGAATCAATGATTATGAAAGCTCACGTCAGTTCTTGGTATGATCCATGATTCCGGGGTCCCATGAAATAGACTCCATCTTGTGACTATTGTCAGTCGGCCAGGTGGCCAGACAAAATGAATCTTCATCCATTCTGATTGTCTCCTTTGTCTCCTTTCCCGCCTTCATTCTTGATGGTGCCCTATTAGCGCCATCATAGTTACGCATCCAAATGCATTATTTTACTTGCAATGCTTCTCTCAAATTTATCCACCCCTAGAGAGTTGCAACGATTTTATTCGTGGCCTAGTCAGGGAGTAACTAGGTCTTATTTTGGCTACCAAATACTATAGCGATAAAGTATCGCAGTAAGTGTTGACTCTTCTCTCAAATGTATCCACCCCTAGAGAATTGCACAATAGGCCTATTAATCGTGGCCTAGACAGGGACTAACTAGGACTCTGGACTACCTAAGCTATAGCATTACTTGATTTGGTCGTTAAACGGTGTAGGTTTTCGACTCCCCAACTGGTCAGCTGTTCACAGGTACCAGGAACAGAAAAGCCAATGTCCTTGCGGATGCACGGAGTCAGCTTCAGCGTCTCAGGATCTCCAGCAAAACACAGTTTTGCGGTAGACTCGAAAATCCAACTATACGGCTCACAGCACCAACTGATAGATTTTAGCGGTTACGTCAGGGGTTCCCAAACTTTTTTGGCTGACGACCCCATTTTGATATCTAAAAATTCTCGCGACCCCAACCATGTGAAGAAATATTATATATTCGTTATTGTTTTATTTGCGGCTATGAGAGTCAACTGTAAAACATTCAACCCCGACCCCATTTTCATTCCAGGTGACCCTACATGAGGTCACGACCCCTAGTTTGGGAACCTCTGGGTTACGTATAGTGGTTAAATAATAGAAATCCCACACAAATCAAGGGAGAAAATACAAGTCGATAACCCCCATGTCAGATGGTCAGTGTAAATATTCCTGTGGTTATCAGAGCACAACCTACTGAAAGAGAGAATCTAAACACAGATGTTTCTGTTCTTCTCCATTGAATGTACATTCATTTCCAATGAAATGTACATTCATATTGTCCTAATACTGTGTGAATACTTAATTAATGCTCAGATTCCACAGATGGAAAGCTCCTCTCACCCAAGGCCACTGTAACAGGGAGAGTGTAACAATCATAGTACTGTGCTCAGGTTGGGGTAAAGATCCAGGTTGTTCTCTTTGTAGATGTATTCAAGCATCTGAAAAGGTGAGGAGAGGCTGGGAGCGAATGCCATTGACAGTATTTTGAACCTCAAACAGGTCCTCTACTTCGACATCCTCCATCCTCCAACCTTGTATCCAGGTTTTGGCAGAATGCATCAAGTGTACACAGCTTCCTGCACTTTTCATCTGCTCCAGCAAAAAGAGAAAAAAATAAATCTCCATGAAGCAAGCTCTCTCAGCTCAGTTAAAGCCTTCATCATGCCTGCCAGCTGGTAGCTTACTGCTTTAACACTATCTACCCTGCTTTCCCATCTGATTATTGACAACCCTTTTAGTGTCAGAGACTTCAAATGCTTCAACAGAGTATCCCATCTTTAAAAAGATGAAAAGTGTGTAGAGTCACTGCATGAGGCCAAAAAAGTAGACTGATGCTACTGAGGACTTTGAAGAATCACTGATGAACAGGCTGAGGGTGTGTCTTGCACATGGTACCCACAAGGCTTTTTTGTTTATGTTGAGGACTCTTTTTTGAACCCCCTGCTTGATGGGTAACGTCTTTCAGGCTAGTGCCATGAGAAACAATAAGGGACAGACCATTTTAGGGATGGGGGTTTTGGTCTCAAACATGAAAGATGTATTAGAAGGCATGATATAATTTAAGTATTATTTTGAGATCTTTAGACAAAAAATAACAAAAAAAACCATTATATTCTTAAAGTTGTATTTCAGTTCAGAAATTTCCCAGGGCCCTAGGCCATCTGCCAACCTGACCTGATGATAATAACACACCATTGACAAAGGGCCTTGAAAATATGATTGCTCAAAATAAGTGGTCCTATGGCTCAACTTGCCCAGGATGGGGGAAAGATGATTCTAGTCAAGGGGTAAGTTGAGCCATCTGGGGGCAAATTGACCAATTGACCAAATACCTGAACCTGAAATAATTTAATTATTTTTCAAATATAATTTAATGCATTCCAAACAATTTTACATATTTTCTGTCCTCATTAAAATGTTTAAAATTGCAAACAGAACTAAAAGAGGGAAGAAATGTTTACTTTTTCTTCAAAATAATTTTAATATGACAAAAAAAATCTGCAGTTATACAGAACTATATGATATGTGAGGTTTTACGGTAGTTGAGCTTCATATTTTATTGATTTATTTTGAATCCTTGACACTATGGTGACTGTCCCTTTGATTGGATAATTACCCTGATTTAACAAAAATATTCTACATTGTTTCACCTCCTAAAAACATGAAAACAATCTGAGTATTAAAACTTTATCTGGCCGTTTTTATATTACCTAATATTTTACTTTAAGACAGTTAGGAAATTTGACCACAAAACAGTCCTATTACTTTATTAAAGTAACAATCAGGGGTTAAACTGGGCTGAGCCCCTGCATCTTCAATCCATTAAAGAGCCAGGTGGGGCCAAACCGTGGCAACTTTGGATATGAGAAATCTGCCTACAACACTATATAATGAAAATCAGTGATTCAACAGATATTATTCAGCATTCTTAAATATTTTATGTTCTACTGTATGTATTTAGACATGCAGCTGTGGATAAAAAAAACAAGCAACAAAAATCTAATGTTGAGTTGCAAAACAAGGAGCTGGAAGACCGTCACAATATACAGAAATCACAAAGAATTATGAAAACTAAAGTTCAAGAAATATGGTTTTAGGGATAGAAAGCTTTTGGCACACAGCCATGGTCTACGCACACACTCCGTTATGAACCCCTGTTGCTCTAGCAGTCTAGGGTGATTGGTACAGAGACCCGTAACATAAAACTTATGCAAAGTGTTGTAGTGTAGAGGAACAGTGAGAACAAATGACACAGACAACCAAAGCTACTGTCAAACATAAAACGTTTATTATAAACACACGGCAAAGGGGTTAGGGAAAAGGGGCTGAGGTGGACCCAAGAAATGAAATGATATAGTCCAAAGACCCCTAAACTGAACTTGCCTGCCTCAAGAACCGCTTAACTGACTACTAACCAATACAAAAATACAGTGGGTGGTCCGCTCAGTTCTAACTAGTGTTTTTAGACAAAGTTTTCCTACGGGTTGTGTTTGCCTAAGGGCGACTTGCTAAAAAAACACTTTTCCCAGGGACACAGGGATAAACAAAACACAGGTTGAACAGAGACTAAACAGCAAACGTCAAACAATTAACTAGACAACACCAAACAAAACACCACAGCAATACATACTCACATGAAACAGGACAAAGTGAGATGTATGTGCTAAACTAAGTGATGTATGAATGAACAAAGTGTCTGTCTATCAAAAAGGGTATGTATCTCAAGAGTGTCTATGTCCATGTGGGGGAAAGCAAAAGAGTCTCTCTGGGAAAACCAACTGACTGGGTTTTTAAACCAGGGGATGTGTGATGTGATTGGGTAATGGAAAAAGGAACAGGTGGTGCAATTAGTAGGGGTGTCCACTGATTGGTCCACCTCAGCAGTCAGGCGATGCACTCGTGACTGCCAGGTGGGAAACACCAACGAGCACAATCAGGAACATAAGGGACACCTGGGGAAATGGCAGGAGGGGAAAAACACAAACGCACATACAGGGTACCTGCATGCGTAACAAACTCTACTAAATATCTTCATCACTGGGTAATTCAGTTCCACTGGAACTTTTTCCTCTTTGGCTTAAGCTATTGGCTGTATTCAAGAGCAGTCATTTTTATTAACACATTTACACAGGCAGCCCAACTCTGATCAAGTAATTTTGACCAATCAGATCAACTATTCCACCCACGATTTTGCACCAAGATACAAATGTTAAAGAAGCCAAGGTAATCTATCTTTTAGGTAAAATGTGTGTGTTATGTGATAGAAATGATTGAGCTAATGTCTCATGACATCTATGACATTACATTTTGCAATGACAGATACATGCCACAGATGTACAAATGTTTCGGGTCATGATAGCTTTTCTATAATAGTTAAAATTAGACATATATTGTCAGGTATGCAGGTTTACATTGAGATAATATTTCATACACCAGAAATTTAACTTGTCTCATGGTGGGGCAAAGTGAACCATTGGTTCAACTTACCCCCGTGCCTATGCCTCATCTCGCCCCACAGTCACCACTTTGGAAAACGTGCCTAGCTTAGCAATTTAGGGCTAATCGTTTGCAAAACAATGCACATGTTCTTATACAGTGGCAATTCACCTACATGTATGAGAGATATTTTTGGACCTGGATTAATTTGCTTAGATTTCCCAGTCATTATACCTGATATGTAAAAAATGTACTTTGACAATTAAAAAAAATTGATTTTGGAGTACAAAACACATCCACTTTTCCCATGCGCCTTTTTTCATCACTGCCAGTTGGAAATGGGTTCTTCCTGAATATATGGTCACATGGCAAAAATTGTGTACAGTTGTCTATATATACGGGGTGGTCAACTTACCCACTGGCTAATCTTACCCCACTCTCCCCTACGCATTGTCCAGTCACAGTATTGATCTCCTACTGCATGTTCTCCTAAAGTTGATGAGCACCAAGATGGCATATCTGAGAGTAGTGTTGCTTGTCTGTTTCTTCCAGGAAAAGTTGCAACATAGCGGACACCAGGTTCTAATAATGGAGGAGCATAAGTCCTTCTCTTCTTTGAGTTTGGTATAGAAGTAATCAATGTAGCCTCTAGGGTTGTCTGTGTCCACCATCTCTTAATGCTCATGTATCTTCTTTAACACAAACCGTCTCACATCATTCACTCTGAGACCTAGAAGTAGTTGTTTGCCAAGCATGTGTAACAGTGAAACTGTTACACACGCTTGAGAAGATGTTGAGCAGTAAGTGCATTAAGTGGTCATGCTTGTAGCAGAAGCACCGGCCAATTACTAGGGAACAGATGACATTGGACAGAGTACAAATCAGTATGGGCTGGAAAAAATAAAAGTGTTGGGAGCTTGTGCATTGTCTGCAGCAAACTGATTGATGACAGAAAGTATATAATATCAAAATAATTTGCTCACTTTGTATTAATGAATAACAGCAAAGTAACATTGGTTCTTGTTTTAATTATTTATTTGGTCACATTTGAGTGGGTCAACCAAAAATCCCCTTGAAAATATGTCCTCTTCATGTTTTGTGTGCAATACCTTTGAATGTTCTTTCGTAACCACTGTACTGTATGAAATGGAACATTTGGTAGCTGGTTCGCAAAATGAAATGGAAAAGTGGGAGTTTTTATTGTCAAATGCTGCTACTGCTCTAAATAGCACTATCAGACATTCTAATGGCTGATTTATACTTCAATGTCAAACGCGTCTGCATAGGGTCCGCAGACACCGCAGAGAGCCGCACAGGCCCGCACAGCCAGGCCGCATAGGCTACACGCACCAGCTCAAAAATCTAAAAGCGCTTACAGCAGAGCCGCACAAACGATGACTGGTTGGATGACGGTGGGAGGGTTTTATAGAGTAGGGAATTCCGGAAAAAATTGACTTCTTGTATCAACAAAGACAAAGCAAACAATGGAGTCTGGAGGAATGGGTCAAATCGAGGAACTTTTGAGATAGGAGAAATTCTGGGCGAAGAGCCAGCAACTTGCCAGAAAAGGTAGAAGCTGATGAGGGACAAATATGTAAGAATAGAAGAAGAAATTGAAGAGTAAAAGTGGGGATGCAGGAGGGAAAAAAGTACCACGTTTTATATAATGGTTTCTTGACTGTCAGGGCACATAAAACACTGTGAAGCCGACTACAATTTTGGAGAGGTCACAAACGAGGTAAGTTCAGTTTTTCAAATTACCAAATTCAGCGTTGATTACTTCTACAAAGTTGGCAAACTGGTCAGTAAAGATTAAAGATTCGTATTAGCAACACAGGAAACAAAAAAAAACTTAGTTGACGTTTTTCTCAATACAGAGAGTTATGCCAATGGACTGGGAGTTAACTACATTTTAGTCATGTACTCGGAGAAAGTAAACTGGATCGAAGTACTAAAAGTGTATACTCTAGTGATTCTCTTGCATTCATTTTACAAGTACCAGTCGTTTGTTGTCATTCTGTTGTCATGCTGTTGTCATTTGTTGTCATAGCAAACTACTCAGTTAAAACAAATTATTCTCACTAGGTCTAGATGCAGCTATCAATTTTGCTGCCACAATTGTATCCCCAGTTATATTGAGGTGTACTGAGAAACAGACGTTTTAGGTAAAGCAAGTTTGGCTAGCTAACACTAATAGTACTATTTTGCCATGCTAGCTAGTTGTTCATCCAACATTAAATGCAACGTAAATGTATCAGTTTTCGATGTGATTTTAAGTCAGATGAGTAAATTGTTTAAGCCGTTGCAACAAGAGAGAAAGGGGGACTAGGGAAAAGAGTGTCAGTCAACTTTAGTTTGAAGTTTAATTAAATTATGTATTTGAATCTGAATAACCTTATTAATTAGGAGAAAATGATTTACCATCTCTTAAAGGTTATGCTTGGTGCTTTTTATAAGTGTATGCATAACTTGTAGGCAGGGAAGAGACAGGAGTCTTGATAGTGAGGTACAGAATGGTACAAAGACTAGAGAGCCAACAGGCAACATGGAAGAGGAGAGTGCAGAACATAGTGGAACAGAGGATAGGAGACAGCAGAGAGAAAGAAGAGATGGAGATAATGATAAAATAAAAAGATGACTTTTATACAACAACAGTGATATTGTGGCATACGTTTAAGGTTACATGAATGCAGACATATGACTGTTTATTTTCAGTAGTCATGTACTGCAGGCTTATGTTATGCCCCCCTCCCCCCTTCAGGTTGAGTAGCCCTGATTGTGGGATTGTTGACGTGCTGCACGCTGCTTGCTGTTACCTACCAAACTTTTTTCGAATTTACTCTTTGTAAACTAATTGGTTAAATTCTACTTTAAGAGTTTACCAACGCAATATTTTTATCTGTTGACCTTTTTACCCAACTTTTCTACACCGGGACTCTATTTGGACATAATTAACGGAACTACTCACTCCTGA